>JAUEJL010052575.1:9750-20597 GCA_032274825.1 Drosophyllum lusitanicum
CCCCCCCCCATCCCCCCCCCCCCCCCCCCCCCCCACCCCCCCCCCCCCCCCCACCAAAAAAAAATCTAATAGAAAAGTAGCCACTAATTGGTACAAATCAAAATGATGACTATATATTTACTAACAATTATAAAAGTCGGCGTGCTTTGGAGAGACACCTGTCTCTCTCAAACCTACTTTTGAGAGACAGGAATTCTCCTAAGACCTAATTATAGTTCAATTCCAGGATGATTATATGATACCCTTTAATCTCTATTTGCATTAAACTAGCAGATACATGCACAAAGCAACAGATAATTATTCTATTTTTTTCTGATTATAATACGAACCATTTAAATATTTATAAATGTTGTTTTCAATAGAAAATCTTTTCATTTGATTTTTAATTTTTATTTAATATCTTATAGGTTGGAAGTTAATTTGCGTTGACTTGATTTCTTTGAAGATATTTTTATTGAGGAAGACTCGATTGTTAAGATGGTATATAAACATCTAACTGACTCCATTTAATTTGATCAATTGTTTCCATTTATTTTGATATGAGGGTATAACATGAACTTGAAATTTCTTAAAACTAAGAGATAAACCAAATGCTATATAATATAGAATAGAAGTATAAATAACTAACTTGCTTAATCTGGTTCGCACCAATTGATACGAATCAAAATGATATTTTAATAAATAATAGATAAAGTACTAACGATTACAAAAGTGTGCTTTTGATCAGTGTTGTCAAAAGCGCGCCTCTCCTGCGCTTAAAGTGCACCTTTAAGGGCTTTTTGCCAAGCGAAGCGCACGACATGTCTAAGGCGCACGTAGGCGCAGAAGCTCCGGAGCGCAAAAAAGCGCGCTTCATGTATCTGAAGCGACTTTTTGATCAATTTTTAAACTTTGACCCTTGTATTACACTATATATTCATCGACACTCTTACCCTAGCAAACTGGTGGCTGGACCAGGTAAATCGAGCAAGACTCCATGACCAAATCGAGCAAGATTTCAAATTTTCAATCGATCCATCTGAGTTTTTTTTTGTTTAACTCGATTTCTTCAATCTTCGGTCACTCCCTAGGTAAATCTTCTCGTGATTGATGAATTTGATGTTTGAACTTTAATTTTGAAGTTTAGAACTATGTGTGATGTTTGTTTGAACTTTGAATTATGTTTGATGTTTTAGTGTTTAACTATGTTGGATTAACTATGAAGTTTAAAAAATATGTTTGATGTTTATGCAATGAATTTTATAATCATTTTGATATTTAGATGTTATTTTATTTATATTATATCACTACATATATTTTTTTTAGTTTTTTTAATATTGTACGCTTCGCCTTCATGAAGCCCACGTTGCGCCGTGCGCTTCGCGCTTTAAGCTCCGAGACCCTTTGCGATTTTCGCTTCTGACAACACTGCTTGTGATTGACACCTATGTCCCATACTTAATTTCGAGAGGTAGGAACTCTCCTAAGACCTAATCCAAGATGATAATTATCTCTACTTATACTTAATAACTTTCTCCCTAAGATATGATCTTATCTAATAATTAAATTTAATAACTTCCATGATTAAATAAGACAAAATCATTATAAGATCTGGATTGTATCACTATTATGGTGACTGGGTCACCTAATGAAGTGGTGACGTGGAGGTTAAATGCTGAAGTGGTGCTTTTGTGTCACATTTTTGCTGATTTGACGTTGTTCTTGTAAATAATGTTAGTAGTAGCAGTAGTAATTTCAATAATGATAATAATAATTGTTATTATTATTATTATTAATTCAAGAAATACAGAAAAGTCATCTTTTGAGGAAGCAAACACCCTCACCTCTTTGATTAGAAACCACCAAAGCTCCACCACCTTACTGCATCCTAGCCATATACTGACCACCTTGGGCCTCTCTGGTCATCCGTTTTATCTTTTGTTTTTCTTTTATAAATCTAGGTTTTGAGTTTTCCTAATCTTGAATCAGCTTGAGATTGAAGCGCGTTTTAGAACTATGCTTTTTAATTGGTTTCAGTTAGTGTTCTAGATCTAGGTTTCAGATTTGGTTTTAACTTGTGTTTCTAGTTCTAGGGTTTGTTTTTGTGTTCTAGATTTAAGTTAGGGTTAATTTTAAGTTTTCATTGTAGTTCCAAAACTCAAAATGCTATTAGGATATTATTATTTTTTAAATTTATATTATCTCTATCAAGACTAATTTTAAGCTAAGTAATACAACCTATAATGCATCTTTTACAATACCTTAAAGCAATATATATTAAACTAAATCTAGGTTGAAGTTAATATGCAATAAATTTATAAATCAAATAAATCAGTTACAAATATTTAAACTTGGTGACGATCAAGAATTCAAATAGTAACTCTAATATGCAATAATGTATATTTATATTTTATTGGTTTCTTGATTTAGTAATCTTATATATAAGTATTTTTAAACTAAAAAATTCACTAAATCATATATAATCAATATATTGTTAAATTATTAATATACTAGCTAATAGGCTCAAATATAAAAAATAATAGTTCAAAAGCTTATAATATATGTAATAAAAAAAATTGATTAGCATTATATATTTTAATATTTCTGTAAATTTTAATGGTTTCTTTAGGTTCTTATATTATAAGATCAACTTATGAAATTAATATTATCTAAAAATGCAGTAAGGTGGCATTCCAACTATTAGTAAACTAAATTGATTAAACAATAAACAAAAATATCCATGTAAGCAAACAAAACAGGTCGTCGTTCTTCAAACTTAAGTGTTCAAGTTAATTTTAAATATGTATAAATACCACATGTTATTGATACACATTCTTCTCCCTCTAAGTTGGTAAAAATGCGATATATTGAATTAACATGTAAAAAAAAACATTTTGTGCCCCGTCGCATCGTGTGGGTAAAATTCTAGTATTAGAATATTTATGTCCCTCGCCTAAATACACTGCCTAGTCCCATGACTTTTATCCCCTAAAAACACACTGCCCATCTATCAATTTTCACTCGCCATGGTTGTCTATGAGTGGGCATGTCCTCCGAGAGTAGTGGCTCCTCCATGTCAAACCTCAATCTATCTTCCCACCTCTGATTTGGGCGTCCCCGCTTCCTCGTTCAGTTGATTGTAACAACTTCCACTCTCCTTATTGGTGTTGTTAGTTGTCTTCTCTTGACGTAACCGAATCAATGCAATCTTCCTTCCTTCAACTTATTGATGATAGAAAGCAACTCACTCAGTGCTGAAAACTCCATTAGCTATCTTGTTTAGCATTGTTTTACCACAGGCCCACCTTAGCACCCTCAATTCCTCCTCTTCAATCTTCCTTGGGTGTGACTTCTTCACCCATGTACCAATATGGTACTTGAAGTTTTCTTTCTCACATATGGTCATCAATTTTCAGTTTATGTACCAATATGGTACTTTTGGTAACAAGTAACGAGCATCACTGTTCACCAGATTCCATTGACCTTTTTCAGCAATTTACCTTCTCCAGTCATCTTCTCTAGTAAACGCATGCTGTCGAGTTTAATGTTCTTTTTGGTGTTTTAACATTATTTCAAAAGAACATATTCCAACTACTATATTAAGTTTTCTGACGACTTCAAAGTGGAAACCATCATTTTTTGGCGATTTTTACATACGAACAAACATTTTAAACTTTTTTTTTCTGTATCTTTATCCTTATACTTTTACCAAGCGAGGTTTTTGCAGAATCTGGCGTGCTTCTGCAGAATCTGGTGATAGCGTGGCTTCAGTAACTTTAACACAAATATTTAATATAAAATGCTACGTAACTGGTTTTAACCAATATCATTGGTAACCAGTTACCATTAAGTAAGCATTCTACAAACAAAACACTATAACTCCCCCTTTTTGTAGCAATTCAAAAAATGGAATCAAATTTGAGATTTAAACTAGCAAATGCAAAATGAAATTAGAATCAACTACATTGGTTGCCTAATCCGATTTAGAACAGGTGGTCAATAATCGAATTTCAGAAAACTACTACTGATCCTGTCTTCAATATAAAATAGTCTATCTTTTAGATCTTGACTAACTTTGACTTGACCATTATTACAAAGCAAGACCACCTTTGACCCTTGTGATAGCTTAATAGCAATATATGCAAGCTCTTTGTTACATTAAATGCTGGTATTACAAATTAAAATTTTCTTTGCTTTGGCTTTGCCATTTCATGCAGGAAGAATGTGAGGATTTGTGTCAAAGAGTTAAGGATGGTTTGCTTAAGAGGCCTACTGTTGTAAGTTTCTCATCTTATTTAATATGGTACTTACCATGAGTATTCCTTTTTGTGATTGTACAACTTTTTCATAATTTATAAAACATAGGTGGAGTTTGAACAGAAGGCCCGAATCTTGCATGAGGATATAACGAAACACGTAAGTTATGCTTGTTATGACCCAAAATAGCATCTTATCATATTCCTTATACAAAACAAGTTGAATTTAGGGAGTCGTAGCCATAATTTAGAACAACTTAACCTTCAACTTCTTGGATCGTGAATGTGCTAATGTCCTTTTGGCTTGAACTTTCATTGCATCTTTAGTTTCTCACTTAAATTTAAAATAAACAATACATGTATTTCTAGCACCAACAATGATTTTATAGCATAAAATTAATAAATTAACGCATAACACAACTCAAACTTCTTATATGTAACAATTTTACTGTCTTCCAGCTATTCTTTTACTTATTCGTCTTATCTGTATTCAATTAGCTTACTGATTTGTTTACAGTGGCTTCCTAGAGAGCTTGCCTATCTACAAAACCTCATAGATCGAGCCAATGAGAAGGGATGGCGCAAAGAATATCCTTCTATTTCTATATAATTCTAAATTTGATTTTCTGTTGTACTGTTAGATCTTGATATAATCAATTCTGACTTGGTTAATAATTTTAATCAAGTCATACTTTTGTCTAGTCTCTACTTGGAAGTTGGAACCAATGTAGAGAATCTAGAATTCACTAAATTACGAAGATAATAACTTTTCAATAGAGTGCGTGTGTCCCACTTGATTTATAAATTAATAATCTCGCTATTCAATAAAATTAATTAAGAATAATTAACATGACTCATATATTAGATAGATGCTTTTGAAACCTTTACTTGCTCCAGCTCTTACACTATTCGAGTATCTTGAAAGAAAGAAGATGCTCCAAACACCGTCTGAGCAATCAAAGTTGTTGAGTGAAGTTCCAAAGGTAACTGCTGATAAATTAGAGCCAGAAGCTACACCACAGGAACAAGTTGAAGACATAAAGGAATCCAATGGTTCACCAATTTCAGTTCATGTGGATGTTTCACATCCCATTAATGATTCGGTAACAGATAAGCCATTGCCATCACATGGTTCGGATGCTGCAGGTATATACATCGATTTTATTACAAGATATATTTAGCTTTCTACAATTTATATTTGCCCGGCATCTAGTCTTTCAATATATCAAATTTTGATATCTTAAATTTGTGGTTGACTTGCATTTCACTGCATAATCTTTTGGTTCAAATGAAATGTAGATGTAGAAAATAATAGGCGCTGTCGATTCGGAGCTGGTTACTTTATTGTTGCTTATTTAAGCCTAATAAGTCGTGGTTATGGTGTTGCATTCATTAGCCTTGTTTGGATTATAATTTCTTAGAGGTGTCAAATTTGACCTCTTTACATATGAATGAGTCGATTCGGGTTATGGCTTATCCCTAATGGGTTAAGTGGGTCCAATAATTTTTTTTGGCTAAAAGGGAAACAAGTGTATTGGATTAAATTTTCTATTTATTATGCTTACAGCCTCCTAAGTCATATTATTAGTAAAAACAAAAAAAGATTGTTATTATCTATACTATATTATAAAGCATTTGGTTCAATGTAATCTCTCAATATTAAGAATTGGAATTACTAATTTACCCCTTATATCAAACTAAATGAAAACCATTGACCAAATTAAATGTAGTCAAAATATGCTTATATACCATCTTAATAAGTAAACCTCCCTTGATTAAAAAAATCTCTAAAGAAATTAAGTCAATGCAAATTAATTTCCAACCTATAGGATATAAAATACAAATTAAAAATCACAAGAAAAGAATTTCTATCAAAAACAACATTTATAAACATTTAAATTGCTCATAAAATCAAAATAAATAGAATAATTTTCTGCTGCATTACGCTGGTATCTACTAGTTGTGATAACATAGTTATTGTTATCTGTAGCACATGTAATAAAAAGGGGAAATCATATGTGCTGCTGATGCAATCACATATGATTTAAATATTAAACACCGAAATGATGTAAATACCTCTTATTAAAGTGATCTTTGAGTGCAATAACATCTAGTTGGGTGCTGTTAGCAGCATAGATGATTTCCCCTAATAAAAATAGACGAAACAAGTTTGCAGATCAGCTCAACGAGAACCTGTGTTGACTTGTTACGCAACCTGTTGACTTTATGATCATTAGTATTTCTTTGTTATTAATAAAAGTATCATTTCTGTCTTATCAATGTACCTTTTTTACACGTGCTGAAGATGAAGTGCTAGTTCTTGATGAAGGTAATGAAGACAATGCACAGCTAATAGAGAATGCAGGTTCTGGAGAACAATTAACAAGCTTCCAGTGGGTGGAAGCAGAGCAGATTCCAAAGACCAAAAGCTCGGGTCAAACATTGCACTTAAATGTGTCAAACGTGATTGAACTAAGTGATGATGAAGAGAAATCAGACAAGCAAGAGAATGAAGAGAAAACCCATGAGCAAGAAGACGAGTTTGAATTTTCCCGTCAAAAATGGTTCTACCATGACCCACAAGGACAGATACAAGGGCCCGTTTCAAGAATCGAGCTCAAACGATGGAGTGATGCTGGCTATTTTACGCCTGACTTTAAGGTATGGAAACATGGTCAGACACCCAACCATGCCATCTTATTGATGGATATGCTTACAAGCAAATGATAACAGTTAATTTAGATTTTGTAGTGTTCATTTTCTTTTTTCTTTTTTCTTTTTTCATCTGTTATGCCTCAGGGAACATGTCACTTTATCATTTTTGTGGGTGAGATTGATTTACTTGAGTCATTACAGTTAGGTTTAATCTACTTTCTTTGTTATACTTGGTAGTGTTATTTTATTTTTTTTTGAAAAGCAGTAGTGTTAAATTTTTATACTGATTCTTCTACAACATTATGACATATGACATGTCTGACTCAGCTGTGTACACTCTAACAAGTATCCAAAGATTATGTTGATATAATGGATGTTGACATTTAGTTTTATCAGTGTTGTAGAAATCGGTCAGCGGTCGACCACCGCCAAGCGATTAACGGTTTCTCGGCGGAAAAGATAAATTATAAAGGAATTTATATAAAAAAAATAAATATTAGTAATATCCTAACAAAATAAGTCAATAACCATAAAAAATTAAAATGTTTTACAAGCTTGAAAGTTGAAACCATAAGTTCATAATTAGTTTAATACTGAATAGTATTGTGAAGGTCAATTTACTGAAATCAAAGTATAATTAACAGTTAACAACATTCATCAAACCACTTTATAAATCAAAACATATAGTCAATTTACTTAAATCAAAGATTACTAACACCATTACTGAAAGAATAAATTGAAAGAAGGAAAGGAAAAAAGAAAGAACTCTAAAAGAAAGAAGTAAAGAAAGAACTCTAGAAATGGCTATTTTTTTTAAAGGTCAAACCTTATTGTTGACCGATTTGGACCGCCAAGACCGATTTGGACCGCCAAATGATTGATTTTGACCGCCGTTGACCATACCGATTTTTATGACTGATAAGTTGTTTTGGTGGTCGGGGCTGCCGATATCCGCCTAGGCGGCGATATATCGGCCGCCAAGGCCGTTTTTTACAACACTGAATTTATGATGTTTAGATGACTTATGGAGTGTGATTAGTACACCATCAAAATTACTTGGTACACCATTAGCCTTAAGGCTTGTTTCTTTCCATGACTATAAACCAAGCAACCCTCATTCCATTCTTATTGTGGAACTTTCCAACTAGCAAAACGCTTGTGGGACTACCTGATTACCTAGTATACAACATCAACCATACTTAATTCTGCAAGAGCGGATTATGGAGATATAAGACGTTGGCAGTCATAACTCTAACCATAGATAGAGAGACTGCTTTCTGAAAGATTTCTGATATAAAAAGGCAAATGGAATGAAGGCTGGCTATAAAAAATAGAAAAAGTTAATAGCATAAATCGTTAGACAATGGGAAATGTGATTTTGTAAAACCAAACATCAAATAATGAAATGCCAGTAAATAAGTTGCATAGAAGTATATATAATATACATTTGAGACATGTTTAAAGACTAAGGCCATCCGTAGCGGACCTACAGGTGAGGAGGTAGGCCTCAGGGTCTGACGGGAACAATGTCATGTCCCTGCCCAACCTAAACTTTGCCTCCGTTTTGGCTTTCCTAAACTGAGGTTTCTCTCTCCTCGTTCTTTCTATCTCTCGCTCTTTCTTCTCATTCTCTTTATTTCTCTCTCTTCTCTTTACTCTTTTTAGGTTAGTGTAAAAAAAATAAGAGATGATGAGTAGCTATATCTGCCGCTTTAGTCCTTTAACTTCAAAAGTGGTGAAAAAAGTCCCTTAAGATTTATTTTGTGGCGAGAAAGGTCATTTCTAACGTTGACCGTTAGTTAACTCTGTTAAATCAAGGTAAAATAACAATCTTACCCTTATTTTTATTATTTATTCATTAAAATTAATTTATTAATATTTATTATATGTCCCTGTAATCTTCTTTAGGGTTTACTTCAAAAATGATAGACTCTCTCTCTCTAGACAACAACCACCACCACCACCGCACTATCACGGCAACAACCACCACCACTGACACTACTCTCTCTATTTCTCTCACGGTGACATCGACACTTCTCTCTCTGTTTCTCTCACGGTGAAACCACCACACCACCGTTCATCGACACTTCTTTATCTCATCTCTCTATTTCTCGCACGGTGAAACCACCACATCACCACTCATCGACATTTTTCTCTCCTCTTTGTTTCTCGCACTTTGTAACCACCACACCACCGCCTCATCTCTCTCTCTCTCTCACAGTGAAAGCACCACAAACACTGTCTCTTCTTCAAACAAATCTAGGTTTTTCACTTGATTTGCGTATAGATTTAGGGGTTTCACACGATTTGTGTACGAATCTAAGGTTTGTATGTTGCATAGAGGTTTCGATGGTGGTTAGTGGTTTTTTCTGGTGGGGTTTTTTGTGGTGGTGGTGGCGGCTGGGTTTTCTGTGATGGCTGAGTGTAATGGTGGGGCGGTGGTCTTGGGAGTGCGAGAGAGAGAGAGAGCCAGTGGTGGCAGTGGTGGTGCTTAGAGGATGGTGGTGGGGGCGGTGGTTATGAGAGTGAGAGGGAGGGTGAGTCTAGTGACCACATATTGAGAGTGAGAGAGTGAGAGAGGGTAAGTGTGTATAGAGAGAGAAAATATATATTTTTATTTAAAAAAGAATAAAAATTATTTTAATTAATAAAAAATTAGAAAAGATGATAAAAGGACCAAACTACCTTTGATTTAACAGAGTTGACTAACGACCAACGTTAGAAAGGACTTTTCTCGTCACAAAATAGATCTTAAAGGACCGTCTTCACCACTTTTGAAGTTGAAAGACTAATGCGGCAGATATAACTAAGTTAAAAGACCATTTGACCAATTAACTCTATACCAAATCACCTAAATACCCTACTTGATTGTTTTATAATTCCTCCTATTTTTATGATTTGTCATTTTTTGTCATTTTACACTATTCAGCTCTGGTATCAGCTAAATTTGTCAAACACATATATAACTAAAATATGCAGCTTCCAGCTCGGGCTACTAGCTTCCAACTAATTCCTCCTATTTTTATAATGTATCCTTTTTTTTTATCATTTTACACTAGTCAACAAATTGTTGTCTAAAATCTCCTAAAACTAGATCAATAAGTTTAATCAACTAGCGTTTCTATTCAATCACAATTAAGCCAATTAAGTCAAATAAAACCTAAATTAACACTACAAGAAATCACTAATCTTAAAACCATGCATAAAATCAAATACTCACCATGTAGTTTACTCTTTCACTCAAGTGTATAAAGGGTTAATATTTGGTGAACACTTAAATGTCAAAACATATGGTTATAGCATAAGCTTATTCCTAATCTCATCTTTACCACTAGAGACATCAACCTTTTAGAAGGGTTTTAGGGTTGTAACGTTAGGCTACAGATTAAAGTATGGAAAACATAATACTTAAAAGTGAATCAAAGTAGTAAAATCCTGAACTAATTTTATTCTTTGAGCAACTTTCTTTTCTTCATGCTCTATATTCTAAATTTTCCTGACTTTTTTAATTTTTAAAATTTTCCATTTTTTCTCCTTTTTAAAGTGCACCTTATCGTAAGTATTCTAGATAACATATGCTACTAGAAACTTGTAATTCATTATTTCGACAACGTCTATTAATCGACTCCATTGAAACGGAAAAATAAAAATACAAAATACATGTTATATATCCCGCTAGACTTGAACTTAAGCTATTGTCGGCCAAAAGAAAATTAAAAAATGGAATTGACTAATTTTTTTTAACAAGCGAAAAAGACTAAGACTCAATAGAGTTGAGTATCAAGTGCTAAAGTTGAGCACCACACAAAAGGGTATGACAAATTAGATAATGTAACGGTGAGATCATCTAACACACAAAGAAATAACTAACAACATAAGATGTTGGAGGAAAGGGTTTATAGGAAGTAAGAATAACAATATAACTTGGATAATTTCGTGGATCGTGTAGAATACACT
>JAUEJL010052586.1:0-20596 GCA_032274825.1 Drosophyllum lusitanicum
AACTTTATGAAGAGCGGTACACGTGTAATTAAATTAGATGGTCAGGATTAGTTTACTTAGCATATAAATACCTTCTCACTATTTGTGAAAAGGTTAAGCGTTTGTTCGCTAATTTGCATTCAAGTTTGTTCTTGTTTAGTTTGTACTCAGCACTCAAGTTTGTTCTTGTGCACTCTTTGAAGTCTGGTTATTAATGTAATCTTACTTTGAAAACTTTCGTGTGTTCGTTATACTAAAACTATTTCCGTACTTTGATAATAATCATTGTTAGTTTTATACTTCGTTGGGAAAAACAATTAGATCAAATACAAATAAAAGGCTAGCATTGCTTCTCGAACTTTTCACAAATAAAACACTTTTCGCATTATCCCTCCCCTGTGTGTGTGTGTGTATATATATATATATATATATATATATATATATTAGCACTGTACCCTCGCAATGCAGGGGCGGCGAATAGCGGAGAATATTTTTCCTCGATGACTTGTCCATTTTCAAAGCAAAGGTGGTGTGTATCTTGTCTAAATTATAATAGGTTAATAAAATTTCACATAGATGGTAAAATCCAATAAGAGTGATGATATTATAAATCTATGCTATTTTAATTATGTTACGCACAAAGATCTAGAAATTTTTATAAATGTAGGTTATATAAATGTTATTTAGATTTAATACTTCTAGTTATATGTAATTTTTAATAGTTAACATATTTATTATATGATAGACTATTTAATATGAAAGGTTTAATTATTCTATTTTTAATTATTATATTAATTTGCATTGATTTGATTTTTTAAACAATCTTTATTTTGGAAGGTTTAGTTATTAAGATTTTCATTAACTCTACCAAATTACTTAAAATTAACAGTTTAAGACAAAAGACCTAAAGATTTTTATTAACTCTACCAAATAGTTACTTTATTTAATAGTTTTCATTTTGTTCAATATTAAGGGTAAATAAGTAATTTTAAATTACTTAAAATTAACAGATTAGGACAAAAGACCTAAATGCTTTATATGATAGTATAGATATATTAATTTCTGATATATATATATATATATATAAAATTTGGATTTAATAAGATTATATATATATATATATATATATATATATATATATATATTTATAATATTGATATATAAAATTTGGATTTAATAAGATAATAAATAGAAAACTTTGTTAATAACTTATCCTATATTTTGAATAATATAATATTATCCTATATTTGAGGAATTAGAATCTTAATCTAATTAGATTCTATCGTATATAAATAAATTAAGGCTGTCAATTCGTGTTGTTCGGGTTCGTGTCAATTTCGTGTCGACCCATTTATTTTCGTGTCTGGTTAGAGTCGTGTCGGGTTCAGGTCGACCCTCGGGTCGACCCATTTAGACAAAATGACATCGACAAGAATTTTTTCGGTTTCGGAATATGGTTTTCAGGTACGATTTTCGAACACTGTTTTCTGTTTCAACTACGATTTTCTTTATCAATATTTCAAATTCCATGTTTGCTTTCCAAACGTTCGGTAAGAATTTCGAAAGTGATTTTCGTTTATATTTTAACTTCAATAATCAATGTTCGTTTTGATTGTATTCGAACTTCCAATTCAGTATTTATTTTGGTTTGATTCAAATTTTGATTTTACTTTAAAAATTATAATGTATTACTATTCTATTAAGTATCAATAAATAATGTTACATTACAACCGAATAACTAAAGATTATTCATCATTAAATAGAATTATGAATCGATTCAAAAGACAATAGTATTACATATCAAATAATCAAACATAAAAGTATCAAAATCATATAGTGAAAATAACAAATATCAAAATAACGTACTATTGCTTTAACCGTAAATCTTTTATTGTTTATTTTGAGTTTTTAACGTTTAAGGGTTTTGTACTTTTGTTTAACAGGTTTTATTGTCCTAAGATGCCACTCTCTTATTTAAATTCACAATCTTCTTTTCAAAATTTAAATTTCAAGTATTAAAGAAAATTTTAAAATGTTATAGTGTTACCTTTAAACGGGTTATACGGGTCATTTTCGGGTTGTGGGGTTGACCCTAACCCGACCCATTTATTTTCATATCGATTTCATGTCAACCCGCTTTTGATCCATTTCGGATTCGTATTACTTTTTTGGTGTCGGAGTCGGGTCGGGTTTTGTATCGACCAAGAAATTGCCGGCCTTAAAATAAATGCTAAGGGTTTCAATTAAAGAGTTAAACTTTTACAATTTCTTGAACCACCAAATCCAAAACATCCTTGAAGTTAGGATTATTCTAATTCCTAATCACATCTTAGAAATTAGTTGAATAACCCGTACACGCACGAGGCAAGCTTGAAAATCCTAAAACATTTACCATGGAATAAAATATGTAAAACAATTTAAACAAATATAACCATATCCATAGAAAAAATAACTAATAAAACATCATATTTATCGAATGTACGAAGATTGAATTAAGTTGGACTTTCATATTTTCAGTAGTACTTCTTTGTATACTACATTTATAGTTTTATTTGTTAGGTTACTATTATCATCACAAAGACGAAACCTTGAGAGAATTAAGTATATTTAGTGTTTCAGGTTAACATACATTATTTTAAGTGAAATATGACACCTCCATAGTGTTTACATTGGTACCATATAATTATTTATGTGTTCAACCTCTTCATTTGTTGAAACAAATTTATTCTCTCTTAAAAATAATTTCGACCAAAATGATGTACATTGATATAATGCAATTATTTATGTGTTCAATCTCTTTATTTGTTAGAAGCCAATGTGATACACGGTTAGTCGTAATTATTTTTATCAAAATATAATTATAAAAAACATAGTATATTAAAAATGAGATTCAAACATCTAAATATATGGAAAAGATAACTAATGTATGGATTCATAGAATAAACTATCCTATAAAAAAAGAATGTTACCTCACTAATATGTTCTAGATATATATTATATATACTCTAAATAAAAAATACCTCATAGAAAAGGATTACTGATTTAGTCATTTATAACATAAAAATTAATTATAAGTACACTCACTGGTTTAGAGTTTTATAAAGAAGATGAGCAAGAAAATACCTATTCCCATTTAGAAAGGATTAAGTGTCATTACATTTCGATTTACAGAAAATAAAAGATAGTAACTCACTTTTTCAATGGTTATGAAATATATTTTTTACTAATAAAAAATTTAAAAAAATATGTTTTTTAATTTTGTGTCAAATTACGGTAAAATTTACATCAAAACGTATATAAAAATATAACTATATTTATATCAATCATTATACATTAAAGTTTATAAAAGGAAAACTATAAACATATACAATTAAATACATCCACTAAATATAAATATATAATTTATACAAACACCTTCTATATATTTTCATATAACTCTCTCATAATTGGTTCTATATACTCTTACGAATAATTCTCATTAATTTTCTTTTAATCTTGGTTTAGACGAATGAAAATTATGAAGGCAAGATTCCATTACGAAAAAGTTCATCAATGAAACTTAACCATGGAATTGTCTTTTGGTCTTTTAGTCTTTTCATCATCAAAAATCGAAAGTAAAATGGCGTACATCTTAACATTTAGATCGAATCTGACGTTCTCTGTGGTCGTCAAATCATCCTTTTCATCAATCATCATAACTATCCTTCCATCTCATTGGTCCATGCTTGCTTTCATTCGTCACTTTTCGTCACCCATGATAATCTATTCCTTTTCAATTTCTATTGTGTAATTATCAAAAGAATAACTAATACCGAGACTTTTGTATAGGATTTCATGGAAAGTCTATTCGTATTACATCTTGAAAGTAAGGATATGCATCTACACAATTCTTGATCCAGCCCTTTAGCTATTGTCCATCATATTGACCCGACCAGTTAAAACGATTGACCTGGTGGGAGAGTATGAGAGAACATGACGAGTTACGCTTTACCAAAATACGAGAGAATTTTAACCGGTATAACATATATAGAAACTTCTACGTGGATACTTCTACAGTTGATCATATCATGTGATGGTGGTTCGTCTAAGATCTTGATTAACTAAAACTTCCATTGATAAAAATCCCAGTTACCACAACGTTATGTAAATCATAAAATGAAATGTCATTTTAAAAATCAAAGGTCTGAAATTGGCATCAACCAAGTCTAACAAAAGTTAAGTCAAACTACCCATCACCAGGAATCCCATCATACCAACCAATCACTTCTAAGCAACCAACATAGTACAAACCAATCCTCGCGAGAAAAAATATAAAAACAAATTCTCATATTATACTTAAAACAAGTACAGAGAACATTAAATAAATATCATTCATGTCCCGTAGGTGTATGTAGAAAGGGGAGGAGGGGGGGGGGGGTTATTTTTTTACTGCAGATTTATATAATTTATGTAAAAACAACACGTAAAGAGGATTTGACTTAGATTATTAACACTACGAGACTCAAACTCATACTCGGACTCCTAAAAACGAGACAAGCCAACCAACATGATGCGTATCCAAAAATGATAACAAAGGGAATAAACATTAATATTAACTACACCAAGTGTAGTGAACATCAAATCAAGTATTAGGCATTTAAATATTTATAAAAAACTAAGTAAGATCATCAAAGAGAAGGAGAACACTTAGAACTTCAGAAAACTCAAAGACTAAGATTTTAGAGAGAGAGAATTAGAGAGAAATGTATAGAAAGAATGTTTTATTTCTTTGAATGAATGTCTTACAAATGAGATGATGCTTTTCTTTTATAGATAATGAAAAGACATTCTTACATCATATTTTAAATAATAAAACACTAATAAATCACTATACTGGCAAAATGAGGTAATCTCTTACATCATAACGAAATTACCTTATGTTTACATAACTATGACATCATTTTCACACACTTTTATTTATTTATTTTCGTACAAATTATTATTCATTGTATGATATTTATTTCCAATAGGAATCTTAATGAGACGGATCATTTTCATATAAAAATATCTGGTAATTCGTCTTCGTATCCTAAGTATTCTTCATGTCATTAGCTGTCTCTTCTTTACAAGAAATATGGTCTGTCTTGAATAGTCTGATAGCTTCTATCCATTGTTAAATGACCAAGTTGTTAGTATCAACTTCCCACACCTTATATTTTTCAACACATGTACATGAATAGTGTCTAGATCAACCTTGTTTGCTCATGTCATGTTTCTTTGATCAATTGAGACTTCATTTTGAGTATGATCGCTACGAGTATATTCTGCGAGGTTTTTGTCATGCCATTCATAAGGGAATGTTATGGGGAATTGGGAGACTATTGATTGTGGTTGTCCAATGGTGGAATAAGGGAGGTGGGTCTTTTGAATAGGAAAACAATATAGTTTGTTGGATTTTTGACCATTAGTTACCATAGATAGTATGGAGGAAACCATTTAAGAAGCTTGAACATATTGTATGATATTGACATTGGATCAAGTAGGCTTGTAATTTAGGTGCATCAAAGAATAATGCTATGGTTTAGGATTCAAAAAGATACCAGAAGAAACATAAAGCTTCTTTAGGGAAGCTATAGAGTTGATGAATATGGAAGATTGTTAGGATTTAATATTTTATGAAAATAGAAGTTTATATTGTGGGTGAAGTTTGCATTAAAAACAAACATAAATGGGTCATCATGTAAATACTCATATGATATGTAACGCCCCAATTTATAAAACCGATCATTTAGACTAAAACTCACATATTATTTCATATACTGTAAGTTTTACACAAAAGCGGAAGTGTAAACTGTTTGAAAACATGTTGTATCAAAAGATACACATATATAAGCTACCACAAGTTTAGTATCAAAAATTTGACTTTTACAAACCAGGAGTTAATTGTTTCTAAAAGGCTTATCAAAAAGTAGTCAAACAGGAACTTTGCCCTTGTCTTTACTGCGCCCTGCAAAACATTTTAAAATAATATTTGATAAGCTACGAGAGCTTAGTGAGTAAAACAGACTGTTAATCATATAAACATGTGTATAAAAGCACATATAGTTAACATACACATATAATGAATATGACAACCTCTAGTTCTAGACCCAGGCAAGACAGCAATCTGAGTTACAGTACTGTAGTAATTCTGAGCCACTACTGTATCTAGCAGTATGCTGAATAACACATATAATGAATATATGATTGTATTCCAATGTACGATGATTTAGTATCTCACAATAATAATCTTTCAACAATTCCAACTAACGTATTTGCCTCAGATTGAGATTTTTCTGATCCATAAAATATTTCAAACTCTTATGATCAGTATAAGTAAACTTCACACCATACAGGCAGTGTCTCCATATCTTAAGTGCACAAACCACTACTGCTAGCTATAAATCATGAGACGTGTAATTACTTTCATGAGTTTTTAACTGTCTAGAAGCATAAGCAATAACCCTGCCCCTTTGCATCAATACACAACCTAACCCACTGTATGAAACATTACAATATACTACCATATCTTCAATCCCTTAGGCAATGCAAGAACTAGCGCTTTACATAATTTCTGCTTGAGAGTTGAGAAAGCAACTTGTTGATCACTTCCCCACACAAATTCCAGATTCTTCCTAGTCAGTTGGGTTAAAGGAACAACAGTCTTTGAAATTTTTTGAATAAACCTTCTGTAATAACCACCTGCCAATCCTAAAAAGCTTCTGATCTTGGTTGGGACCTTTAGTGACTCCCACTTCATCACTGCCTCTACTTTCGCAGGATCCACTTTAATTCCATCTTTGTTAATAAAATGACCCAGGAATTGTACTTCTTAAACTAAAATTCACATTTGGAAAACTGGGCATATAACTGTTCTCTCCTCAATGTCTCTTGGACTTCTCGGAGATGTTTCTCATGATTTCCTAGACTTCTGGAATAAATAAGAATATCGTCTATAAACACGATCACCGACTTATCTAAAATTGGCCTACACACCCTATTAATCCGATCCATGAATGCTGCTGGTGCATTGGTAAGACCAAAAGGCATCACAACAAACTTAAAATGCCCATAACGAGTTCTGAACGCGATTTTAGGATTGTCATCGGATCTGATCTTAAGCTAGTGATAACCTGACCTTAAGTTAATTTTTGAAAACCACGTCGCTCCTTGTAACTGATTAAACAAATCATCTATCCTGGGCAAAGGATAAATATTCTTGATGGTCACTTTATTAAGCTCACGATAACAAATACACATATGAAAAGTACCATGCTTCTTTTTCACAAATAGGACAGGAGCACCCGAAGGAGAACTACTGGGTCTAATAAACCCCTTGTCTAGAAGCTCCTGGAGTTGTTTAATCAATTCTTGCATCTCTGGAGGAGCAAGTCTATACGGAGCCCTCACAATAAGTGAAGCTCCCAGCACTAAATCGATTCTGAACTCAACCTGTCTGTTTGGCGTTCCCTTAGGTAAATCATCGGGAAACACGTCAGGATACTCACATACCACTTTCACATCTTCTAAACTCATTTGTTTCTTCACCAATTTTGTAACTATATCATAAGCTAAGAAAGCAGTGTACCCATGCTGAAGATACTTCCTAACTTTAAAAACTGAACACACACATGATTTCCCTCTTTTTGTATCACCACACATAACCAGTTCTTCCCTACTTGGGGTATGAACTTGTATCACTTTCTGTTCACATAGTATCGTAGACTGATTACAACCTAACCAGTCCATTCCAACTTCTACTTGGAATTCCCTCATAGTCATAGATATAAGTTCAATAGAGAATCTATCAGTATCTATTTCTAACACATTATGCTTATACATATTTGATACAATCATAGTTTTATCATCAACTATTTCCAGTTAGAGAGGTGAATCTAGTTTTTCACACATATGATCGAATTTTTTGCAAAATGAAACATATATAAATGATTTACCTACACTCGAATCAAATAGAACGAGAGCACGCAAATTATTTATGAGGTATGTACTTGTGAATACATCTGGTTCTATTTTGGCATCCTCAGCAGGGAGTTGAAAAGCTCTCCCCTTGGGTTTAGGTATATTCTCCTTCTTTACTTCCTTGGGTTCTAAAATATGCAACGGAGGTAGAGTTAGTGCAAATCTGGAGCTAACGGGTGCTGCCCGTTTCAGTTGGGTTTGGGCATTCTGACCTCTGGTGACCTGGCTGATAGTAGTTAAAGGATACCTTAATCGGGTTCTTACAGTGTTTACTCATATGACCTGGTTTGCCACACTTGAAACACGTTGGAGAACCAAACCTGCATTCCCCCATGTGATGCCTCTTGCATGTAGGGAAAATCGGGTAGGATCTCGACATTACTTTTTTTCCGGAGTCTCAATCCTCGGTTTCTTGAACACTGGTGTAGTCTTCTCTACCGTCTTCCTTTATGTTTCTTGTCTTTACAATTCTAACTCTCTCGCCCTGGCTGCGTCCATCATGGAATTCACTATATGATGTTTACTGCCATCAATGAATTCTCGTATTTTAGGCTTAAGCTCCATCATATACCTGTACATTTTCATCTTTTCGTTGGCAACACAGTCTTGACAAAAGCGTGCTTTTTCTAGAAACTTCACATTAAATTCTAGTACCGTCATTGTCATCTGTTTTAACCTGTGGAATTCATCCACAATTCTATCAATCGCTGACTGCGGCACAAATTGCTCAATAGCAATTTTTTAAAATTCTTCCCATATCATAGTCTCAATCTGAGCATAACCCCTTTGTTTCACTTCCATATCTCACCAGTCTTTGGCTGCGCTCCTTATTTGGTTTGTTGCATATCTCACTTTGTTCTGAGGTGCACATGAACACATATGAAATGCACCTTCGATCTCGGAGATCCACCCATGACAGGCAATCAGATTAGTTGCCCCATAGAACAACGGTGGTTGGTAAGCCACAAAGTCTCTGAACATACAACTCTTTGGTGCTTCACGAATAATGACTTGGGGTTAAGGATTGACCCCTTCACCCCCTACAGCTAACCTTGCTGCAAATTCCTGTCTAACCACCTCTCTATTTTGATCTTTTATCCGGTCTACAACCTGAGTAATGATAAAGGGAATACTCTGCTCCCTTGCTTTACTAATTTCCCCTGCAATGGTTTCCCTGAGCGTAGGTTCTGGAACTTCTTGGTTCAAATCTGGGGCTCCCCCACCCTCATCATGTTGTATCCCTATAGGAATATGTTCATTTGTAACACTGGTTTCTACCGCTTCGGGTCTATGACTGGGACCACCCTTAGGGTTATCCGCTGCGCGTGAACCTCTTGTATTAACCATTCTGAAATTAAAATGAAACTAACTCTTTCATAAACAGACACATATATTCACTGGGTTATTATTAGTTTTACTCTTATGTTACTGTAAACACTTAGCATATTATCACATATATTCTCTGGCATAAGGGAAAGCCTAATTAACATTTATTAGCTTTCTAATCTAACACACAACCCCTAACCTGATCCATAGGTTATAACCATGATTCTGTCAAGTTCTAGCATATACCGTGTAATTGTAGTAGTATGGGCCCCCTTACTACTTCAAATTCACTATATATACTAAATCTTAAGATTTACCAGTCAGTACCTTACCTCACAAGCTTGGGTTAAAATATATACATCATGTTCTCATTTACTCATATAAGAATTCAATTCGATAAGAATTCATATATAAAACCAACTCTTAACAGTTGTACACATATATCATATCAGTTCTAAACGCATCATGTACTCACATATGATTCTCACATAATACATGATCAATATAATTGCTAGTATTCTCACCAAGCTGCAAGCCTCCAGTTTCACAAATTTTCAAAACCATGGTTCAAGTCTAGACTGTGCATCGCATACATCCAGATCCCTCAAACTGTGGCTCTAATACCAAGTTGTAACAACCCAATTTATAAAACTAATCATTTAGACTAAAACTCACTTAATATTTCACATATTAAGTTTTACACAATAGAGGAAGCGAAAACTGTTTGAAAACCTGTT
The DNA here is from genome assembly GCA_032274825.1 of Drosophyllum lusitanicum. Classification (NCBI taxonomy): domain Eukaryota; kingdom Viridiplantae; phylum Streptophyta; class Magnoliopsida; order Caryophyllales; family Drosophyllaceae; genus Drosophyllum; species Drosophyllum lusitanicum. The sequence continues at coordinate 10,041 of JAUEJL010052586.1, forward strand.
GTATCAAAAGACACACACATATAAGCTACCACAATTTTAGTATAAAAAACATGACGTTTACAAAGCCGGCGTTAATTGTTTCTAAAAGGTTTAACAAAAAGTAGTCAAACAGGAACTTTTCCCTTGTCCTTACTGTGCCATACAAAATATTTTAAAATAATATCTGATAAGCTACGAGAGCTTAGTAAGTAAACCAGACTCTCAATCATATAAACATATGTATAAAATCACATATAGATAACATACGCATATCATGAATATGCCAGCCTCCGGTTCTAGACCTAGACAGGGCAGCCATCTGAGTCACAGTATTGTACTAATTCTGAGCCACTACTACACATAGTAGTATACTGAATAACACATATAATGAATACATGATTGTATTCCCATGTAAAAACAAACATACTGCACATATGAATAATAGTCTAGAAGACTCACCTTATAATCAATAAGATTTATAACAGTCTACAGATGATTATGATTCAGTGAACATGCCAATGACTAGTCTCTACATGTATAATACAAATAATATATGTTAAACCCATGCTACTGCCGAAACTAACAACTGAACAGGGAAAGGCACGCCCGTGCCTTGCAACTTAGGCCCAGTCGAATCTTTTAGTTTTACGCTTATCGTGCCACACATGCCCGTACCTCACATACGTACGCCCGTGCCCCGGCACGCCCGGACCTCATGAACAAAGGCGGTCACGGTCACAGGTGTCCGTACCCTCCATAGGCATGCCTGTGCCTCTTTGGTTTCAGCAATAGTTTCGCCGACTGTCTTGCTGTTTTCCAGCCAAAAACCTATAAAATGCATCTTTTAACACTTCTAACTATACAGGGGTGTTTTCCTACACCCCAAACAACTAAAACCAACATCTAACTCATAAAATACCATGCTTTGATCCTTAAATCCATACTTGACCCATTTGAAGCTTGAAAACCAATAAACAAAAAATACCTTAATGATCCGATGGTGAAGATGAAGACTTGGAAGCTTAACCACACTGATTTCTTGATCACAAATGAAAAAGGAGCAAAAACTGTCGCTTGTATGTATGTATGTATGTATGTATGTATGTATGTATGTTGTGAATGTTTCTTGGAAGTTTTTGACTTATGAAAGTCAAATATATATGAAGGTCTGCCATAATTGTACAAATGGTTCCTTGACTATCCAAGTTTTATTTTGACGGTTTTGGCCCCTCTAGTTTTATAACCACATCTTATCACATATAATCACTTATAAAACATATCACACATATATATTGATCACTTTTAAAATAAGACTAAACACTATCTGGATGTTACATGATATGATGTATCCCATACCGGTTGCTCATTTGAAAGAAATAAGATCTAGGTGTTTGTAATGTCCACATTCAACCGAATTCGGTCCATATTTTCAAAATTTCAAATCAACCGAATTCTAAATTTTAAACTAAAGTTCAAGTTCAACCAAACTTTAGACAGGTGAACTGAACTTCAAAAGAACAACCGAAATCCAATCAACTAAATATTGGTCAACTAGTCAACCGAATTTCGGTCATCATTTTGTCAATCAACCAAAGTTAAACCATTTTGAAGACCCGATATTGGTCATTCTTCTAATCAAGGTTCAAAAAATTTCTAAGTCATTTTGATATCCAAATCCAGTCATTCTTTCAACAGAATTTCATTTTTTACCCTATATTGGCTGCGACCCGAATTCTATCTTTATTTCAACCAATTTTTCACATCTTTTTGAACTCGAATTCGATCATAAATGTCAACAGAAAACAATTATTTTAGACTCGATACCGGTTAACATACTCAACTGATTTTGAAACTTTGAATTTTTTATCATCTTGAAACCAGATTCCGGTCTAATTAAAAAAAATTGAAAGTCAATTCGATTTCTTTGATTTTTCATCTCAAATCTATTACCACTCCAAACGATAATTTTTGTTATTCAAGTCAACTAAAGATGAATCTCACCAGGGTTTCTATTCAAGAGAATTTATCTACTTGGTCAACAATAAACCCTTGCTTTTCAAGAACAGAGGAATATTTGAAGACGATGTTGAATGACATGTTTTTTTTATAGGATGATTTGGTGGATGAACGCATAGAACAACTTTCTGAATTGTGTAAGAAACACCCTGAATCATCAACAATGATTCATCATAAACCTTCAAAACTTCAAAGGTTTGAAACTGAAAAGAACAGAGCAGATTCTCTCCAAGAAAGGATTGTAATGCCCAAAAAGAAAATGTTGAAAATGTCTGAAGAATCACAACTTCTAAAGAACAAGTACCAAACATATGAAGTTGAGATTAGGAAGAGAGAAACAGATCTTGAAAAGGTGAAGAAGAGGATAAATGATTTTAACATAGACAATGCCAATCTGAAAGCAGTATTGTCTGTAATTTCTGTGAAACTTCAAAGTGCACAGAGGAGTTTTGACAATGATCTAAAGATTATGAAAATACTATCTGATGCAAGAGCTGATTTTCAATAAAAAGTCAAACGACTAGAGCAATTGCTTCATGATTATTCTCAATAGTTCCTTCCCAGCTCAGTTTTAAAAAAGAAGATTTCTGCGCTTCAAAAGATGTTGGACATTGAAAAAGATAGATTTGAGAAAGAAAAGATAGAGACGATGGCTAAAATCATAGAGCTCAACAAGACTTCCATTGAATCTGATTCCAAATCTTTTGATTCAGTTTCTCATTGTAGTAGCCAATCTATTTGTTATCTTTCTGTTACAGGTTCTAACATGTCAGATGAAGGTTTTGCATTTGTTGAAAGAAGAGTACTACATCTTCTCAATTAGCGAAACCTTCTAACAATGCAACAAAATTCTCTCACAAATAGAAGAAACCAGAATTCAGAAATAACAAGAATCATTATTATTGAAATAGTTCTAATTCTTGTTTTTCTGTTTTCACAGAGAATTCGATGTTGAAAAAGAAACAGGCATGGATTTTTAAGAAGAATTTATCTGAGAAATCTGCCAACGCCGTCATGTGATTAATCAAAAGCAAAGATGAAGAAACCATCCTAGACTCAAAAGAAGAAAACTTGTGAATCAGTTCAAAGAAAATCAGAGTTCGGAGTAAAGAATGTTATTAACGATGATTTCTCATCTAATTATGTTCCAAACCAAGGAATTCCAAAAGGAAAGAGTCAATCTGTAAAGCCAATCACTTTCACTCAAAACAACAAATAGAAATCTTTCTTCAAGGCAAAAACGAATTGTGATTTTGTGCTAAAAACAGACGTGGAATATTCTTTTGTGGTATATTCAATTAAGCAACTAATACGATTATCAAAAGAGAAGATTTGCAAAACATCATCTGTTGTTCAAATCAAAATTTCTCAATGGCATTCAGGACCATTGAATAAAAAGGTCCATAAACTAATTATAGAAAATCCAAAAATGTAGATGCCTAAAACTGCAAGTGCTAATAATTCTTGACCCAAAATCGATTGGGTACCAAAGTTTTCATTCCATTTTGCAGCTAAATGAAAAAGAGACTTTGTTGGAGCACAATGAAGATCAATCAGATTGTATTGAAGATCATTGTATCAAGTATGCTGAAATGATTATATCTCATAACAAGAAAGCAAGAAAGGAGCTCCCTGCAATACCATTTACATTCATTTTGTTCAGCATTAGCCCGAGTTTAATGATCTGAGATGATTATTTTGTGCACTTTATCACTGTTTGATATTCCTTGTGTTCTAATGATTTGTATTTTATAGGGGAGCAAATTTTTTTCTCTATCCTAATTGATGACAAACAAGTTTTCTTTTTGCATCAATTTAGGGGGAGTTTTTATGTTTATCCTTCAAAATTTTATAAAAACCAAAAACATTGAAAAACCAAAAAAGACAATAACATTAGAAAATGTTAATAATACAAAAAGATTTTTGTTTCAAATTTTGTTACTCATTCAAGAAGGTATCATTTGTTCCTTGATTCATTCTAATACCTTGCTTGATTCTTTTTTGTTGATTTTTCATTTGATCATTTTTCATTTCATGTCTTCCATCTCAATATCATGCTGATATCCTTCCTTCATTATTAATATTCTATCATTTCTGGAAACCGTTCATTCTCATGTAACTTAAATATCTATCATATAAATGATCAATATGGCACTATGAGTGAGGGAGTGTTGGTATTTTCTACTCCTATGGTCAATCCAGAACCGGAAGAACCTGCCTCAGGAGATGGGGGTACATATGATCAACATATTTCTTTAAGCTTTCTGTACAAAATCATTCATCCTAAATTTTTGATTGTTCATATTCTTTGATTGATCAAATCTTTCTTGATAATCGTTTATGATTGCTCATATCATTTGTAATAAAAACAAGTGTCCAAATGTATCCAAACATTGATACAAACATAATTTTGGAAAGAGAGTTTGAGAGAAGTTCTAAAATATTTAGAGAGCTGTGGGTGAGACATGATCAAAAGAAAAGAAAGATTCTTACTAAACAATATCAATCCAGCTAGCCACATATGCTATTGATTCTCATTTGTTAAGATTTAGTATTGAAGAAGACATCATCATCCCAATGATGCAATGCACTAACCCCACCCAGCTACTCAATTATCTCTTAAAAGATGATTGTTCCAACTTCACACGGAGAATTAGCACATCTCTATTGACATCTCATTTGGAGATTGTTGATATTGAAATAAGGAGGACAAGCAGCTCCGGTCCCCGACTTCTTTCTTGCATTAATATAGTCTAGAGTTTATTGCAATATTAACTTCATTTCATAGGACACGTTGTGCAAATATCATAAGTATCTAGTCTTTGGAATTGATACCGGAACATCTTAGAGTGATATCTTATGTGATATTCGAAATGATTAGATGGAAATCCTACGAGAATTAACGCTATGCCAATTCTGAACGTAGGTCACACAGTTTTTTTAGCTGGTGTGTTAACGAGCAATCTATGTGATCTCGGATAATTTCCCTTTTGACGCCTTCAATACTACAAATGTTTCAACCGACCTTCATGGAGAGAAATTTCATATGCATGATGTTGATGGACAAATCATGATCATCATGATGGGAGACAACTTAACATATAATTTCTCATTAAGGGGAGACAATATCACATGAGGGGAAGTCAATATTCATTCAGTTGATACTGAGCTGATCAAGTAAGATAAGATTCATGTATTGAGGGGGAGTTAAAGAAAACTAATCATATATGACAAGTCAAGGGGGAGCAAAGGAAAAAGTTTAAATAAAAAGAACTTATGTGCAAAATTGACATAAGAGATACAAGATCAAGAGCTACATTTTAGAAAAAGAGATCAAAAAGATTTTTTCTAAAAGTAAAGCTTACATGAATTCAGGATGCTCAAGATCAAAAGGAAAATACTGAAAACTACTACATGCTAAACCTCTCATACAACCAAAGCTTTTCATCCTTAGGTTACTGGTGCAAGACAAAAGATTGAAAAATATTTACAAAGGGGAAGATTATTGACTGATCAATTAATCCAAACGGGGAGATAATACAAGGATGTTACTGTGTGCTTTCAAGATCAACTCTCATCAAAACTTTAAAATGAAGACTATTCTCAATATTGAAGAGTCAATATTTAAAGATGAGAAGACATTCTAAAGACATCCAGACAAAGACTGAAGATTCAAAATGAAATCGTTCAAGTCTTATTCCCATAAAGCTTCAACGGAATGCAGACAAAAAAAGAACATCTACAAAAACCAAAGGGGAGGATTGTTAGTGATTCATCATATGCTGAAAAGACGCGATAACTTTTATTTCTATAAAAAGGGGGAGATTGTTAGGATTTAATAATTTATAAAAATTGCATTAAAAGAAAACACAAAGGGCTCATCATGTAAATACTCTAAGGAGTATATATAGGAATATGATATGATGTATCCCATACCTTGCTCATTTGAAAGAAATAAGATCTAGGTGTTTTTATGTGTTTTTGATATTTCTCTCTAGATCTATATTACAACCGTGTGAATTGATGAAGGATTGAATCAATTGGGGACATTCAAAGATGTTTAGAAAGGATAATCCGGATGGAACTTGAGACCTTTCATGACAAATCTAATTTTCAAAGGAGGATGGTAAGAAAGACTTTGTAATTTATTTGGGCCTTTTTTTTCCAACGTTAGTTAATAACCTCAAAAACATCTTCATGGAGTGTTGGTTCAAAAGGTGTTATTTCGATTGTGGTTTGGATATTTGGGAAGAGGAACTGACTTTTTCAATAGTAGTCACCATTGGAGGATTTGAATTATATGGGAACTTTCATGGCTTCTGAATTTGTAGACCCTGGGTCTCCACAAGAAATTTGCAAGAACATTATCTACTCCTTAGATATGCTAAATGGTATATTGCCACTAAGAGAACTAATTTGCCCATCTGAAAGTTATGCCTCTGGGAATATCTTTCTTTTGAACAGCATCATGCAAAGGATGACATGTCCATATCTATCGGGATTTCATGACCGATAAGATGGAACTGCAATTTCTCTATTCCTCTTTTGAACGCTAGGATCTCCTTAAACGTGGAGTGATAATGTTGCACTGAGGGTTTGAACATGCCACTTTCTAACCACATATTTCTCTGACATGATCTTCGTCCTATGATAATAGTACTCCAGCCCAATACTCATTACTTGCATCAGTCTGCAAGATTCTCTTGTTAGATGATGATGATGATGGAATCTTTAAAAGAGGCATTATGAAAGTCCAAAGATGTGATAGAGATGAGTAATCTAGATGATAATTGTAAGAAATATGAAGAACCAAAGAAGAACACAAGTATGAACACTTTGCTTAAGCTTGAAGATATATTGATATTGCTGTGTACGTGAGTTAGAAGCTTGTAGGAAATTACAAATGCAAAGGTTACCTTGCAAACTAGGTTTGCTAGGTATATAAAGAGAATGCCTCATGGGCCTAAAGCATCATGGGCTTACATCACTAAACTAGCTAATATTACAAATGTGGGTCAATACTCTTAACTAGTCTAGTTACAATATATAATTAATACAAAAGAACACAAGGCCTACAAACATATTTTGGACTAACATTCTCCCACTTTTGTAGCCTTGTGCTGACCAGGGATGTATCATCTGCTCCTTTGACCCAGGAGTCTTTCCCAACTCCTGATAGTCTTCCTTTCCTGATCTTTCTCTTCCAGTAAGTCAGCAACCCTTGTCATTTTCACCAGCAAGTCTTGTTCTTGCACATGTCTGTTTCTGAAGTAGGTTCTGCTGTACTTTGAGACACATCGTTGGAGAGTACCGTCATAATAGACATTAAGTTCTGAGAGTCTGAGAAAGGCTTTACCACCATTAATAGTTGACATTATGAACCCTCAACACCTTCATAGTCTTCATCATACTCCTAAAAGATCACATACTTTTGGTATTTATCCAGTTTAGAGAAATGTTGGTTAGGCTTTAAAACATTTATCTTTGCAAGATCAGCCTTAGCACCCAACTGCAGATCATGAGTATGACTTAAAAATATTTTCTTTCTCATGAATTCCCTGATGAGTACTAGCCCCCTCTGCTCCTCTATGTTTTTGACGATTTTGTAAGCCAACTCATCCTTGAGATGTGTGATGTCTCCCAAGTTTAAATGCCTCAATTCAACCTTGTGAAACTTATACCTCTTCCCATATGCTCTTGTAACATGGAAGTGAACCACTGAGTAGTTGAGGAAGTTGTGCATGTACACCAGATCGATCTTGGCAATAGGGATCTTGGAAGCCACCTGTTCCTTTGGACTTGCATGAAATGTAGTAGCAAATCTCACTGATTTTTTGTGCTCGGTAGAGTTAAGCACATAAAGATCATCCACCTCCCTGTGTTGCATCGTAAATGTTTGAGGAATCCTTTCTTTAAGATAGGGAGACCCTAACCATTGGGTTGGCAAGCGAGGCTGGGACTTAGCGAGCGCTTCTCTTGGCCTGATGTTTTCAATTATTGGCCTTTCTGCAATAAATCTTTCATGAGTGGCCAATGGTTTAGGACCTCCATGATACGTTTCAGGTATCGGCCACTCACTCTCTTACTGTTCAGGTTGTTGCGGTTGCTGCTAACTTATCAGATCGATCAGTGCGATATTGAATTGCCCTTACTGTGGAGGAAAGATGCCGAGCAGCTCCCGATTGACAGTTGTGAAAACCCTTATGATGTTGATTAAGGGTTGCTCCTCCTCCTCCTCTGCCTCTGATACTGGCCTTTTGCCTTTAGCTTTTTTAGTTGAGATTTCAGGGAGGGAAGGTTCGGGTTCAGGAATTTGTGTTTGGATTGGGAGATTTTGGATTTGTGAGATTTGGATTGATGGGGTTTCTGGTACCTTTGCCACCTCTACCTCTGCCTCAGCCCCTTGATGTAGTTCAAAATCAAAATCCATACTTTGTTGTTTCTCACCACCCCTACTACCACTGCCACTTTAACCTTCCTGAGGCGTTGATACGGGAGCGGCTACTAATCGTAGGACTGAGCTTTGCACGCCGATGTATCTCCGACCAACCCTCTGCCTTTTCTCCCCCTCATGATGACCTGGATCCTCAGGATTATCATGCCTCCGCTTATGAGTTTCTGCTTGAGCTTTGCAGGAGGTTTCCAAGACTTCTAGTCTCTGCCCAATCCCGGATACGGCTGTGGTTAGGGAATTTAAGGCTTGTAATATAGTATCTTGGAAAGTGTTTGAGCTAGAAGGTGGGGGTTGGTGTTGTTGAGATTGCAGTGCTGCCAGTAGATTTGACTGTTCGGATGTGGGTTTAGCAACACTATTTAGTTTGCCATGGAGCACGTCCTTGAGTTCATTAATTGTGTAATCTCGCTCAACGACGGTGGGTGGTTTATTGTTTAAGTGATGAATTTGAGCTTTAAGTGTATTGATTTTAGATTATAGGGCATCGGTTCGGGTAGTAACATAATCTTTCAAGTTAGATTCAAGGCAGGAGAACTTGGAATCCATGTAGATTCTCAGTTCAGTGGTAACCCCGAGCTCACGTAGAGGCCCGGTTCGCACAGGAGTTGTAGCAACCCTGTGGCCCACACTCAGCGCTGGCATAGTGGTGGCACTAGTGGGACTTCCACTCTATCCTTGCGACATACCGCTAGGGGATGGCGCTACGAATGTTCCAGCGACATCACTAAGATGTGCGGCGCTGATTGTGTCTTACTAATGATACTTATTGCTTGACGAGTACGTGCTAGACTCGATGGTGAGCGAAGAATGGATGTGGACGGGGGAGATTATTCACTGATTTCAAAGCCAGCGAACTCTGAATGAGCGCTGACTGCATATGTGCTATGTCTCCGTGGAATGAAACGACCCTCATTTCAGTGATGGCCGAGTGGCTGGTGGGGATTTGTGCTTGCACTGGTGGGATGCCAGTGACTGTTTCAATACCAGCCTGAACAGTGTCCAGACCGGTAGCAGATGTGGTTGCCCGGTTCTTTATGGCTTGAGATCCCTCTCCCTCCTCTTTTTCTTTCTCACTCTCTCTCCTACTAACACCTTCTTCTCCGAACACATCATCCTTAAAAGTTGCGGATATTTCTAATAAGCTTTGATGAATGTTTTTGGGTGCTTCTGACATCTGCCTAGTCCCAGTTGACTCAATAGGGACTGCTTGTTGCTCTGGCGCCGAGGGGGTTGCTTCGGACTCAGTTTCTGTCCTTTCTGAAAAGGACTTACTCGCAGATTTGTCGCTGACGGAGGCCTCAGAGTCACTTATGTTATGTTGGTCAAATGTAGTTCCGGTATGATCACCCTTGTTATCTTGTTTATCACCTCCCTCACCACTTCCACCACCCTGCTCACTTAGATTTTCACACTCATGCTCAACCCTACTCGAGGCACCCCTATGCTCATGAGCTCCTAGACTTCTAGGAGGCATAACCGGATCTGGTTGTGCCATAAGAGCTATCCTATTTCCCCTCAAGTAGTCCCTCACTACCTCACTCTCCTGATCAAGCATGCGGTGTAGAGCTGTTGGCACCTGCATTGTTACAATGGTAGGAAATAATGGGGAGATAATCACTTCACCCTAATAATCAACTCTGTCTATCTTAAAAACATTGAATTTGATGATAACCAAACCCCACTTTCAGTATGACTTAGAAAGTATTCAAACATGTGTTGTTTGAATTAGATTTGTGAAATGCTGCTAAGTATGGAAACACCGGCTGAGAAGCAACCCCTACTCAAAGCATCAGCCGAAGGACATAAACTGAGGAACATCATGATGAAGAGTCAAGTGTACAAGACCATCAGCTGAGGAAAAACAACTATCAGCTGAGTGAAGAAATTTGACCAGCTGAGCGTTTACACCATCAGCTAAGCGAAGAATTTTGATCAGCTGAGTGATTCACATCCATCAGCTGAGGGAAATTGGATAAGCTGAGGCCCTGAGTATGAGCTAAGTAAGTCTTTCAAAACACAAGTCTTCATCTTACATAAACTGATGTATTTAAATGATCAGCTGAGCATACTTGATCAACTGATCATATCAATACATGAGCTTATGCTT
>JAUEJL010052597.1:0-20596 GCA_032274825.1 Drosophyllum lusitanicum
ATTATCTCTAATAATTTTGACTTTAAAAAGTCAAAATTGATTTTTTGATTTTAAGTGAATGAATGATCAAGATTAAACATTTTTTTAAATGAATGATTCATATTATCTAATAAATTTTATCAAATTAGTCTTTTATTTATATTAGAAGATACTTTTAAATTATAAAATATGTTCATGTTATATATGGTTAATTGAACTAATATTTTTTACACTGATTAATATATAATTAGTTAAATGGCCGGGACGGTTAGTTAAATAGAGAAACATTAACCGATCAATTTGACATGATACAAATTAGTTGTAAGAAGCTAGCTACTTCTTCCGGCCTATATATCATAATCATCTAACAGTAATAAACTCGATCATTTTTAAGCGATATATTATCATATATATATATATATATATAATTAAAATGATATGATCTCCCCTAGCAGCAGCTAGTAATTGAAACTTACACTACTAACCACCATAATTCTATTATATATGTATGTCTGTGTGATCTCTACATCTCTCTCTTACTTCCAGTTACCAACAAACTGCATTTGGAATATATTAATTAAATGTTCATGTACATGTATCTTCTCCTTACTATAAAAGGGTGTGGACTATATGGATCATGATATCCCTTACCCTATAATGTATGTGAGAGAATTAACCTATTAATGTAATATATTTATATAAGAGAGCCAGAGATGGGTACACCCAACAAGATCCATTGTATAACCATTTTAGTCTTTTACAAAAGTAATTATATACGTTTATCTAATAAAGTTAGAGGGTTCATAAATCATAATATAAATGCAAATAATTCTACACAAACATATATATATATAACTTATTTATTACATGACGGAGAGGTTGCTTCAAAATATGATATTCTCCTTTTCAAATATCATAGGCACATATAGGAATAATGTTGCAATGACTAACAATAATACACATTATCATTTATTTTTATCTTTATGTATTTAATTAATATTTAATTATAAGTCAACTTAGGTTGGTAAGTCAACTATGCGATTCATTTGTTTAGATAAGTGTTAGATTTATCTTTATTCTTCTCACTTTTAAAATTTAGTGTTGACATATGATACAAGTATACGTTTTTAAGCAAATTATTCATGTGATTTTCTTTTCTTCGATATTTTGTATCTTATAATCTTTGATCTTCTTACAATTTCGTACTATCAAAGTAATTAATAAAGCTAAGGGACGAAATGTGAGAAAGTGATAAACTACGAGACCAAGTATGTAGTTTACTCTCATATAAATTAATCATTTGGGGCTAAACAGTATTTACTCTATTATTAAACTTGCCATGTATCACACTTGATTATGAGATGGAAAAAAAATGTCGCAATGGCCAATGAGGTAGGAGTGAGCAAATGTCGCAATGGCCTATGTCGCAAGTGGCATGTTTGATGTTATTCGGTCTGGATGTAACACAGGTTCCTATTTGACTCGGTCTATTTGGTGCGATTGCTCACCTCTACTATGAGGCCAACATCTTTAGTGGCTTACGCCACCGTAGACATCAGTTCGCCACCTTTATTTATACAAATCGGAGAATAAAACTATAATTTATTTTAATATCGACATAAATATAAAGGGAGAGCATACAATAAGATATATATACACACACATAAATTGATAATACAGAACGAAAAAAAATGTTAATTGTTTGTATTACTATTCTAATTTTGTTATGGATAATTATTGATAAATGTGTTTATTCTCTAATACTTGTATATGTATTAACCTAGATAAGATATATAAATCTTGGTCTCTTGGATACTTATCTCTTATCTATTGTACTCTTATAAATAGAGAATTACATAATTTACTTCTTTCTCTCTATTTTTCTCTTATTCTTTCTATATTGATAGCAAATTTAAGTTTTTAGACATTTTTTAAACTTAAATTAGGTCACTAACTGTAGTAAACAAATTAGATCACTTTATTGGCCAATAGCAAGGAAAGTTTTCATCACTCCTCTTGGTATAAAGAAAGTGTAAATAGAGAGCTAACACAATCAACAAACCATATGGAAAACGCTCTATATAACAAATATCGTTATAAGATAATTTACCATACCATGTTTCTTCTGATTGTTAGGAAAACACACCTTTCATACCCCCATTGTCCGGTCACACAAGCACACAATCAACATGAGTAAGATAAATAACGTAAACCGCTGACAAAAGACACGAGGCCAGGAGGAACCCTAGGGCTCCATCTTACGCCAAATGTCATTTGATTGCAAGCAATGCAGTTCAATATTATGCTAGAACAAATCAAGACCAGAATTTCTTTTTATAAATCAAGGAAATCAGACTGTTGCATTTAGGATAAACATATTATATTCGAAACACGACTAGAAGATAGAAGGAGATGACCATATTCTAAAGGTTATCTTGTAAAAAACCCCAAACAGAAGAAGATGGAATCTTGAGGTTGTTTAAATACACCATAACCATTTTCCAAGACTATCTTGCAAAACCAAAGCTCCTTTGCTTTCTAAAGATCTAGTAAAATTAACGATGTTAATGATATTGTTAATTGAGAGTAAAATGCAAAAAAACCAGCTCTAAGATATCAACACGGCTCATGCTAAAAGTAAGACTACCAATGCTATGCTTGAAACAGATATTTTATGTCAGCAAGAGTGAGGCGAGTCTGAGAACCGCCATTCTCATCATCTCCAAAAGCCGATGCCACCATTTCTCTTTTCTTTTTCTGCAAAAAGGCGAGAATTCATTCACTAATCAGAGAGGGTTGTTTACATACGGAGCTCTTATTTTAATTAGGGTTCAAGATGTCTCGACATTTTATTGAAAAAAGTAGAATGAATAAAGGAAAATAGTATTAGAAGTAGGCTTACTGAAGACCACCTTCCAAAGAAAACACAATCGAGTTTCTAGATTATAGATTTTATTAAATCTAGTACTTTCCCAATACAAAGTCTAAAAAGACAATGAAATTGTAGTACTACATAGACTTAATCAAACTCATAAACCTACATAATGCCTAAAAATCTATGAAATTAGTTGATTACAAAAGTTAGTATCCAGTTACCTATAAATGTGTCAATTTCGGTGGTATTTTATCCCAAATGGGTTGAATATATGCTACGTAAAAGAAGAAACATACTAAAAATCGATTTTCATTGCATAAAACCCATTAAAATAGATGTACTCAGGAATTTAGAATACTATGTAGAATCTGCAATAACACTGTGTTTTGTAATCATAATTCTATGCAAGAAAAATGGACAAAAAAAGTCTGTGGGTCAACTAATCCCACCCCGCCCTTTTTGCTCCATAGTAAAAACCATTTCAACCTGAAGACATTTTGGCCCATTATCCAACCCACCTGGCTCACCCATGTGCTATCGTGATTTACTAATTCTAAATGATGATATCCCTAGTATGGAAATGTAGTATCAGTATAATAAAACTCATGTACCGATTTTGTAATGAGAAGTAAAAACAAAGACAAATGTAAATTTAGTGCAAATTTTTTATGTGTTTGTTTATGTATGTACGTTTGTATAGTGTATACACAAATTAGACTTTCTGCGCATTCGGTTCAAGTGATTAGCAACTAGGTGGTCTCTAGGCCACTTAGCTTCACCTAATACTTTCTAGAACCATATGAAAAAACACAAGTTATGGCACATAATAATACCTGAAGTGCTAAAATGCGATCTTCAATTGTATCTTTAACAGTGAACCTGAAAACTGTAACAGGCCGAGTCTGCCCTATCCGATGGGCCCTATCAATTGCTTGATCTTCCATTGTTGGGTTCCACCAGAGATCCAGAAGAATCACATGACAAGCAGAAACCATGTTTAACCCAAGACTAGCCGCTTTCAAAGACATAATTATAACAGTTACCTACAAAAGCAGATAATCTTATTAGGGAATAAGCATATGGTAAAAAACAAAGTTGGCCATTCAGCTCGTTACTTGTCAATGGGACAAATAAAAAAAACTAGCTAAAGGATAAGTGGAAAACAGGTCAATGGGTTGAGAGTGCCCAAAGTCCCCGACCCACCACTTCAACCCATATATAAATTTGCTCTCTTTTGACCCAGACCCATTTAGAACTGTCACCCAACGTGGCCAGCCCGTTTTGCCACCTCTAGTGAAGTAATTTCAGCAAAAGGCAACTGTGAGAACACAATTGTCCCATCAACACAGACAACGTTCCCCACTAACCTCAGGAAGAGTGTTGAAATCTTTCACTGCTTTATCTCGGGCAACAACAGACATTGTCCCATCAAGTCTTCTGTAACCAATGGAAGAATCTTTAAGACAAACTTCAACCAAATCCAGCATCCTTGTCCACTGTGAGAAAACAATTGCTTTCTCCCTTGCAACCAAATCAACTTCACTATTATTATTATTATTATTATTATCATCATCATTCACAGTTACATTCTGAGGTTTTAAAATAGACTGAAGGACTTCAAGGACGGCTTTGATTTTTGAGGAATCAAGTGCTTTAGCAGCCTCAACTCTTAATGAATCAACTTCAGATTCTACCGAATCACAATTAGGGATGTCATTACTGATAGAAATACTAAGTGTTGATTTACAAAATACTGAAGATCTACTAAGAAGCTTTTTGCACTCTGAGGATGGACACTGGCTGTCATCATTCGAAAGATGTTCAAGGATGCATTGATTGCAGAAAACATGCTCACAAGTTGTTACTACAGCATCTTCAGGTGGATCCTGCACGAAATTCGTATTTAAAAATGTGAGCAAAACAATTTCTTTATTGTAAAGTGAGAGAAGAAACCATGTGCATACATTACATATGCTGCAAATTGCTAATGAAGCTTCCAAACAATTTAGAAGACGGTTTATCTTGTCTTGAGGAAGCTCTTTAGCCTTTTCAACAGATGATCTCCAGTAAGTGGTTGAGTTATGTTCTTTAACAAGTAAAGGATGATCACAAGCTTGCCGAAGGCGCAGAAGCATCAACAATATGTTTACATAGTTTTGTTTGACAGTGCCAGCAGCTGCATACTCCTGCGCCCATCCTTAGTGTTAATGGAGCAATGATACTATTAAAGGTCTATGTACTTCAATATTTTCCCATTTATAAAAAAAAGACAAAGGTAGAAAGGAATCAAGGATGAAAAGAATATCAAACATAGAATATTTACAGATTTATGAGCCAACCTATCTTCAATAGAGATGGCAACTTCAACCCATTTACATAAGATGGGTCATTTTGGATGTATTTGATAGACAAGGGTCGACAGGACCTATATATAACTGCCAAAATGAAATGGATTAAAAGCCGCTAAACATGTTTACAAATTACAACATTCCACTTTGTTTTATTTAGAAGTATGGTATTGCTTTAACAATAAAGCTTTGCAATCATATTTTTAAGTTCAGAAAAAATGGACCAATAAAGTGTTGATGGGTAGGCCAAACGATCTCTTTTGACCCAGACAAAAGTTACCCAGATTGCAAGGAACCCATTTTGACCCGTTACCAGGCCCACTCGATTCGACAGTTTTGCCACCTCTGCTAAATACGTTTACATATGGTAACAGGCAAAAGGAAGTAAAACCACACATAAGAAAACACAAGCATGTGATAAATTAAACCAGCCAGTGCCCTTTTGGTTGCAAACCTAATCCCACATTCTACATATAAGCTTGATGGGCTACTCCTACCATCACCAATTGGTGTTAATGGAACCCACGCGGGCTTATATGTTAGGCTTCATCAGATCTGAGCGTAAAGGTAGTGAACATTATGCAAATTGCATCATAAAAGTATGAAAAATATCTGGCACAAAATTAGGTTTCCATAAGCAAAAATTAACTATCTGATTCTATATAGCCTAGTATTTTTATTAACAGATCTGCACAACCTAGTCCTAAGTAGATATTAGAACAAGGGTAATGTAGATAGAAAATCATCTCAAGATGGCCTAGTGGTAGGTGCCTAGAAAGTCTCAAAAGAGACCTGGGTTCAATCCTTTCTGAGTAAAACATCTTGAATAGGGAGTATAGAAAATGGCCAGGGAAACGGTTAGGCCACGTACATCAAAGCATAGCTCAACTCCCAGAGAACCTACTAAAAGCGGGAAATCCTCTTTTAAATTAAGAAGAGTAGAGTATATAGGACTCAACTCAATAACACTCCGATAACTTGATTTTATTGGAAATTAACAAAATATGAGCATAAACCAAAATTCGGCTTGCTTTCTGTCTCTCTGATGCTATACAACCCTAGTGACCTAGTTCACTAGTCAATCAAGCATTGTATTCATTATGAAGACTACTGTAACCAAGGAAATAACATAATAGCATAAATTTCGTATTTGAGGGCTATTGAGATAATTTCTGTAAAATGAAATTATACAAAGACTATTATGTCGAAGTATTACCCACCAGGCCACCATGAACTGGTTAACATTATGAATAAGCAAAAATAAGATATCACGTAGAAGAGTAAATGATCGATAAATATAGTAGCTAGATGCTCAAGCCTAGAATAATAAACATACTGCAAACTGAGCACGGGATTCAGCCTCCAGACTGCGATAGAAACCACGCTCCTCTGCAGTGAAATCCACCTTTTTCAGGATAATGGTTTTTGGTGGCAGTGAGATAATTGGTTCTCCCTTAAGAAGTGTACCTAAAAAAACTAAAAAATAAATACAGAAAGTGTTGTAAACAACTGACTAAGCTTTAAAAAGGTAAAAAAAAAAACAGTCTTTAGAACCTTTTGTACGTCGAAGCATAATAATCTTCAAGATAACTTGCAACCTTTTATACCCAGCAACCGGGTTCCTTTGAATAGGGGCCTTTATTTGTGAGCAAAATTTTTTAAAAACAGCAAATGGACCATATCTTAAAAACCGAAAGTAACTATATAGATCATCAACAGAGTTCTGTATAGGAGTCCCTGATAAACACCACCTGCGTTTAGCTTTGAGACCCCAACAAGCCCTAGCAACTTGAGTCTTGTAATTTTTAATGCTTTGAGCTTCATCCAATATAACCCTAAACCATCTTAACTTAGCTAGAGGACGGTCAATAGGTTCAGGTGGTTCCTTTTTGGGAGTGTCATCGGATGTAGGAGGGTATTTTCGTTTCTTGGTGGGTGAGATCTTTATTTTTGTTTCATCTTCATCGTCATCAAGTGGTTGTTTCGGGACCTCCATGCTCACAATTGCATATGTAGTGAGGACAACATCGTATTTCGCTAACTCAAATGGATCTTTGGTTCTGTTTACTCCATAGTACACTAAAACTGACAGATTAGCTTCACTGATTACTTTATTCTGCAGTTCTTCATTCCATTGACGAAGAACACTAGTAGGGCATACAACAAGTGTCCCTGCAGGTACACTGCATTTTGTCTGCATGTTTGTTGCAATCTCCTCATCTTCTTCATCCAAACACAAAGTTTCTGTTTCTTTATATTTTTCTTCAATAGCAGAGACGGTAGTAGATGGAGGAGATCTTTCTTTAAGAATAAGGGCAATTGCAGATACTGTTTTACCAAGCCCCTGCCACAGAGTAACCATAATAACCACATAAAATTAATAAGGACCAAGGGATTCACATACACCATACTATTAATTGAGGACTCAAATAAAAAAAGAAAGGAATATGAATAGAAACCTGATCATCTGCAAGAATTCCTCCACAGCAATGAGTGCTTTTTGTCTCTTTTCTTGACATCCATGACAAAGCAGACCGCTGTTACAGATCAAACTTAAAAGTTTTATCCACAAATGAAACCAGGTCTTAAAACTCAAAGCTAAGTGAATATCAAAATGTTTTGGCACAGATGCAAACCTGGTGTCTCAAAAGTGGAACTGCCAAACCATCATCAGGTAGAGATGTTCTTGACTCTTGATTGGGAAAATCCTACAGCGAAATATCAACCTCGTCAGAACCAATTCAATGAAATCTAATTCAAATTAAGTTCAAATCCACTTGGGTAATTGCAAAAAATGATGTTCAATAAATTAGCAAAAAATGATGTTTAGTAAATTAGCAAAAAAAATGATAATTCACAAATTGATTGGAATCCTGGGAGCATAATGATTTATAAGTTATTGCTATCATAAACAATTATGGCTTAAATAAAATATAATGGCTGGTGACCTAAGACAAATAGCAGGTTCCTCAAACCAGGCAACCAAAATTGCAGGTCCATATACCTTATATGCACTTTTATTTGTGAAAGCAAACTACATAAATCACCCTAACTTTGAGTTTGCAAACCTTCTCATAGAATGAAGTTGACTTTGGTAAACAAAGCCAGTCCCCCGAAACAGACTTCAATACAAAATTTTTTGAATAATAGAGAAGGGAGGAAAACCCACAAGAATGTAAACTTCTACAAAGCAACATAATACGAGATTAATAGGGTTTCTTGTGTCTTATATGCGTATTTTAAAAGTATTGTCTTGTCTTTCAAAATGCACCAGCAGACATGTTAACGAAGAAAGTATATCAATTAAGTTAGTTTCTAAACATAACCAATTAACCATAAAGGCATAAATTGACAAACTTCAAATCTCTTATAATGATGTGTTGTACAGTGGCACATTTTAACCATTAAGGAAACAACGTCTAAGAATAAGAAGAGTAATTATAGCTCCAGCCTACGATCTGTATTTATTTAAATAGCAGCACGTAGCCAATTTGTGTGTTACATTCAGAGCCGGTGCACAGTTAGCTTACTTGATGATTCGAATTAAAGGGAGAAACAAAAATTGTTAGACGCAATTTGTCAAGGTGATGGTGATTTTGAACAGCTAGACTCACCTGAGACGGAACTTGATGACCAGATTGTTTGTCATTTGTTTCGAATTTCGCCTTTTTGCAAATGGTTTTAGGGAGAGCCCCTGCTGGAGGGTGTTTCTTGCATGCAGTACCAGGTTTTGTAACAAGTGCACCATGTTTTTCCTTCTTTACAGATACCCCTTGTTTCTTGTTCAACATATGTAGCCCTTCATGATATCCACGGGTAGATTCTTTAGCAGGTTTACCAATAGAACTTACACCACTTGGTAAACAAGTTTCACTGACATGTGGTCCAATATCAGATTTCCAATCCACTGTTGTAGCTACTCCACCTGATCTTTCAGTTACAATCTCGTAATTCATGGCACTGTTTCTTGATAGATTTTGCATTAAATATTCCTCGAATTCACTCTTAACATTAGATGACTTGCCATCATTATGATTCAAGCTATGAAGGATCTGCCTTGATGAACCAAAACAATATGGTTCAGTTATGCCTGTGTTAGAAAACTTGTGATCGGGATCATAGAGAAAGTCACAATATCCGTTAAGGTTCATCACTGTGGCTTCCGCATTTTCAGGGACCTCTAGTGTTTGGTAACCGTCTCTAGTTAAACTCTCGATCATTCCATTATCTATCACAGTTTTATCTATCAGCTGATGATTTCCATTGGTAAACCCAAAAGCATCATTGCTATTAAATCTCTCGTAATTACTTCCTATAGTGCTATAATTGCTAAATGATAAAAAATCTTGATTAACTCCATGGTTTGATAACCATGGTGTGACATGTGCTGGACCTGGCATCTGCCAATCAGCAACCCTCCCAATGAAGTGCTGAAAGCCAGAATTAAATGACTGCCTTTCAGTAACAAATGAACCACCTGAATTAAAAAAATTCTTAGAAGCTAAGGTTTCTGAGTCATGCAGACAGGGGGATACAAGCGAAACTGAAAAGGCAGGCATAAAGGCTTGAGTAAGAAACTATGATGAGTAATCATAAATTATACATGCTCTTAAAAAAAAATCATAAATTATACATATATGCGAAAGATAAGTTTGTTTGAGCTGCCAAAAGATTACCGTTTGGGGTTTCAGAGTGCTCGTTAGCTCCATCTGAAGCCAACTCACTACACCATGCCACACTTGATAATGGATCAGCCAGCTGATTCTGCACAATGTTACTTACATGGTTACTGTGTTGGTTACAAAATGGCTAATTACATAGTTACGGTATTGGTTATCTGGTTGTTGAATGGTACGTTTTGTAATTACACTAGTTATTATTAACATATGTTTAAAGCAGTATCATGGAAAATGAACTAATATAAGTTTAATAGATCAGTTTCACCTAATCTAAGTACATGTTTGCAGGCACTTGTTATCAGTAGTAGTACCTGTTTCATGAAGGTAGTTTGTTTCGGTAAATTATCTTGGTATATGGTACGTGAAAGAACTGAATGTGGTACAGTAGATAGATCAACATGATTCCATTAATGTGCCATCTTTAATGTACACGAAAGATTTGAAAGTGGTACGTTAGATATATCTACATAATTGATAATTCTATTAATTGCTATCATTAATGTACAAAAAAAATTTATAGGAAATTTTCACGATATCAACATTCAACAAAGAATATTGTGTATGCTTGGCGACCATTTCGTGTGTAACTGCATCAGGGTATCTAGGGCTAAAAGTCAAAATGATGTCTAGTTCTCCAAGTAAACACCTATGCATGAACAGATCAGATGAATCACACTAATCTAGTTTACAGCAATGCCACATATACTTCTAAACATATTTACACAATCATACTCTAATTCAACTCTAAATCGCTTGAAGTTGATAAAAGTTACAAAAAATCCTTTCAAAAGTATCTAAGTCTTCACGTATAAAACATAAGCATCCACAAATCAACCACGTTATGGCAGCATTGCATATTCTAAACAGATTTGTATAATCTTGCCCCAGTTCACCACTAATCACTTCAGAACTACTCCAAATTCCAAAATACCCCTTTAAAAACATTTAGCTCTTATATTGAAAACACACGCATCTACAAATTAACTACATTACAGCAACTGTTGGGATATGACTTGAAGACTTGGAAGATATTTGGAAAACAAGAAAACCGGAAAAATGATGCTGCTCGGCGTGCACTAAGGGAGCTCGGCGTGGAGCCCTGCGCTGTCACACGGCGTGGACCCCGTGGAGCAGGGTTTGGCTGTCCAGGGTCGATTTTTGTGCTGTGGCGGCTGGGTTTTGATATATATGTTAATATATTATTTCCTAATTAAGATTAGGGCATCATTAGGGTTTTCTAGCTTCATTATAAATATCTAGTCTTGGTTAGTCATATGTAACACATCGAAACACTCTCAGTTAATAAGAAAGAAGTCTCCGTTCCTGCCCGTGGACGTAGGTCGTGACCCCGACGACCGAACCACGTTATATCTTGTGTCGTGTGACTTGTCTTGTTTTGTTATCCGCATATTTCTAACGCGTGTTTGGGGTGTCCCGATCCTAACAAAAAAAAACAAGAGTGTGAATCTTTAAAGAGCAAACCTACATCTCATTCTATCATTTTATTTGTATAGTTGTGTGAGGATTAACTCTAGTTAATCGATTAGAGTGAAGTGTGAGGATTAACTTTGGTTATTAGAATTAGAGTAAAGAGAGATGCATCTTAGCCTTGTTTACAAGACATGAGATTATTTCTTATAAGTTTAAGAGAGAAGAAGTTGTAAATGTTTATCTCCACATTTAAAGAGAGAAGATTCAGTGAAGCAAACTTTTAGTGAGTGATGTCAATAAGTGGATGTAATGTATGTTTGTTAACACTTGCATGAACCACATAAATCTTTTGTCTTCTACATTGGTGATATCTCTTTATCCCTACTATCTTTTTTTCTTGCAAATATTTGTTGTGTTTCAAAATTTAAGATCGGTATTTAAAACACAACTTGTTTTTTAACAAGTGATAAAGCAAGAAAAAGAACCTACTCACCCCTCTAGGTTTCTAGTAGATGGATTCGAGTACCATTCTGATCGCCTCTTTCATAATCCTTTCTATAGGTAGAAATAACTGAGAGAACAGAGTCGTTTGTGCTGTTGTGTTGAGATATAGTGTTTCACGCAATGTTTTGAAGAAATGTGAGAGTAGTTTAGTCTTGTGTGTGTTGCATGCACACACACTAAAAAATTGAAAGTCATTGCATGCTAGTCGTTGAGGAGAGCCGTTGCATGCATAATACAAAAACATAAAATCCTTCAAACCTTAAAAAAAAAGATAAAAACTACAACAAATTAACAATCATCATGACAATCTTGTCTTATTGAAATTCGTGGGTTGACGGGTTTTGACACGAACATGATTACACGACCCGTTTAATTATTCGTGTCAAAATAGGTTACACAAACCTATATACATGAAAAAACGACACGACCTGCGTAACATGTTTATATGTACAGGTTGATAGGTAATTATAAGATTGGTGGGTTAGCAAATCTAGTTTTAGTAATATGTCCCTCGTTTATTTACTATCTATAGTTGATGCTTCAATAATATCAAAAGGAAAACGGCCTTAATGATGGATTGAAGGTCGAATGTCGATGATCTCTCAATGGTGATTGTTGATTGATGACTCGGTGGTGTTATTTTTTATGATCTCAAAACGACTAAGAACAAAAGAGTAACAATGGATATTGAATTTCTTTCTAATTAAAGTCATGAGAACTAAAAATAAGGATAAAATCTAATAATCAAATAAGAAACATGAAATATAAATAGGTAAATAAAAAAATTACAAAGGTTGAAACTTATGATAGATGGTTTCATATTTATAAATAGGATAAATTGTCGAGAAAGGTAATCTAAATATCAAAAATTGTCAATAAAGATAACGTCCAATATTTATGGCCGAGAAAGGATTATAAATTTCAATTTGTAACAAAAATGGTATAATGCATGAAATTTATACATTTTTTTGTTACAAATTAAAATTTATAATCATTTTTTTGTTAGGTCTAAGAGATCATTATACCCTTTTTTGTTGCAAATTGAAATATATAATTCTTTCTCGGACAAAAAAATTGGACGTTACTTTTATTGGCAATTTTCGATATTTAGGTTACCTTTCTCGATAATTTTCCCTTTTAAATATTTAAATAAGTAAATAATTAAATTATTAATATATTCCCATTTAAAGTATTTATTAGTATATAAAATAGGGGTGAGCATGGTACTGGACGGGTACCGATCGGTACCGGTATCGATTTTACCAAATACCGAATTTGGTTTAAAGACGGTACCGAATACCGTACCGAGTATTTATATACGATACCGGTACCAGGTACCTATTTTACCTAGTTGGTTCTGTACTAGTCCCGAATACGTACCCAGTTTACCTAGTTGGTTTGGTACTAGTCCCGACTCCCGAATACCGAGTCACAAATACCGATTTAGCAATATTTCAAATAGCGAGTACCGAACTGAAAACTCTAACTCGATACCAGTACCGGTTCTAATACAATACCGGTATGATTCGGTATTTTTGATACCTATACTCACTCATAATACAAAACAATTAAATTAAATACACTTGTAAACATATACATATCGCTAGACGCTAGACGCTAGTACTAGTACTAGTAAATAATAATTGAGGAGATATAAAACCAGTCCAATCCTACTCTCTCATACTTAATCACGTTCTCAACCGCCATGAATATTTCCGGTCAGCCTCCGACGAAACACTCGGCGATTCTTCTATATAACAGAGGTATGCGATTTTCAATGCACGACTCTTCAGCGATGTCTAATCTCCAGTCAAAAATCTGCCTTCTCTCTTTGGTTCTCTCCTTGTATGTTTATATGCAAGTCTCTGTGCGTTTGTTTGATGATCGATTGTTTAGATCTTATATGAGAGCAGCGCGTTCTTTAGGGAAATGAAGACCGTCCTAGTTTTTCTTTTCAGGTTATATAGAATTGTGCATCATACTTATCTGATTAAATGATTTTTTTGACCGATTTCGTATCGGTTTTTATTGTTTTGGTTATCTCGATTTGATTTCACCATTCGTAGTAATTTTAGGATAATCGAATCAGCAAAGAAGCAATCTGTTTAGCATGACATTTAGCTTTACCGGGCTCAATAATATTCTAGGGTTTATATTACGTAGTGGAGATATCAATTTAGGTTAATATCGTATGGTACGTTAATGGAATTTCTGCGCTGATTTTACAATATGTGGTCGAATTAAAGGATCATATTCGAAATTCAGTGTTATCTTCAATTTATAATTATCGTCCTTGAATCAAAAGCTCAACCCAAAGAATACATATCTTGAGTTCTTTTGCTATATACGGTAATTTATATCGATTTTTAGGTCTAAAATTGCCTAGTTTGACCACTTGAGTAAGATAACATGTGAAGTATAAATGGAACTTTTGATTATACATGCTGTATCCTTCATATGTTTGCAAATTTGAGGTTGAAATGGCTATGGCATATAGCCATATAGTTCAGCTTGTTGCCTGTGTCATAGAGCTGTAATGATCTGTCTCAGTTGGTTTAGTAAGTAGCATCAGTTTCTTGAATTTTAGTTTAGTAGATTTTAGAAAAACAAAAGGTTGACATCACTTGTAGTCTTTGTTTAGGTCATCAAAGAGGCTAACCATGAGCAAGAAGAGAGGCCACAAGCAACGTGAAATTGAACATATAGGTGATATGGTCGATTGTATCAGCAATCTACCAGACTGTATTCTTCATCACATACTGTCATTTATGCCCACAAAAGAAGTTGTAAAGACCTCCATATTATCTACAAGATGGAAGAACCTGTGGGCTTCAGTTCCGAACTTTGATTTTGATGATGCATTATTGTATGCTAATGAGGTGGACAGTCGGCATCCACCTGAGTTGGCTTCCTTCATGAACTTTGTAGAAAGAGTCCTCCAGTCACGAAATGCATCAAACATTGAAAAGTTCCGTCTGTCTTGTCGTGTTTACTTCAATGCATCTCAAATATTTTCATGGATTTCTCATGCAATTATGCACAATGTTCGGGAGCTTGATCTTTGTCTCTTTGTAGAGGATCCATCTGCAGTGCCTCGGACCATATTTAATAGCAAATCATTAGTTAGCCTGAGAATAGAAATGAATTGTGCTATTGATCTCCCTTGTCACATTTCCTTTCCATGCTTGAAAATCTTGCACCTAGCTCTAGTTACTTTCCCAAATGACGACTCTGCAGAAAAGCTTCTCTCAGATTGTCCAGTTTTAGAAGAATTGGTTTTATTGGATTGTGAGTGGATTAATTTGAAGAAAATTGCAATTTCTAGTTCCACCTTAAAGAGATTGACCATAGATGATCTCCCGTACTTTGGGCCACTTAATGATCCTAGTGGCTGTAATATCAAGATTGATGCAAAAAATCTTACGTTTTTGGATTATATTGGATATCTATCAAATGAGATTTTCTTGACTAATGTACCGTCACTGGTCAAAGCATGCATTCACATTCCAATTCCCCATGAGAGGCAAAAACTAGTCGCGTGTCGTGCAGTTGATCTACTCAAAGGGCTGCGTGAAATTATGTCTCTCAGGGTATCTAATCGCACTTTGGAGGTAATTGGCGAGCGAAATTATAACTTACATATGAAATATACCAGAACTAGCCTCTTTGTTCAATCTTTGCCATACTGATTTTTTTTTGTGTGTCTTCTTTCCTTGCAAAGTCCCTTATATATTCAGGTAGCATGCTGAATGTTTTTCCTGTATTTCCCAATCTAAGCCGTCTAGATTTTAGTACGGAAATCGGGAATTATACATTTGGAGGCCTGATAGATTTGCTTCACATCTGTCCAAATCTACAATGGATTAGTCTCTCAAAGGTAGAGTAATCAATAACTTATGTAGGCAGTTAGGACGGGTTGGGTATTGGGACAAAATGGTTTGGGTTAAAATGGGTCATTGTTAATGCATGTCGAAACAAGCAGGTCAGGTTCGATTGACCGCAGACACTCTATTATCCACTTCTTTTAAAAAAATTATAATTATATATTGCTTGATTATGATTTCA
The DNA here is from genome assembly GCA_032274825.1 of Drosophyllum lusitanicum. Classification (NCBI taxonomy): domain Eukaryota; kingdom Viridiplantae; phylum Streptophyta; class Magnoliopsida; order Caryophyllales; family Drosophyllaceae; genus Drosophyllum; species Drosophyllum lusitanicum. The sequence goes on from JAUEJL010052597.1 coordinate 15,882, forward strand.
AAAGCAATATTGTTATGAAGTAATCTAAACTTTAGTATAAAACGCTTTATAAAGTTGTGCAACTTTTTGACCCGTTCCTCTTTCGGCTAAGTTTTTTTTATATAACCCATTTGAGATTAAAAAAACCCAACTAAATCAACATTTTCAAGTAAATGGGTCGAGATCATCAGCTCTAGTCTGAAATCATGCTAATGATCATGTTGTAAGTTTATTTTTTTTTAAATTATCATGCAGGGATTCGAGCGTTGCATGCGCCTTGATGAGTACAATTTGCATCGATTATCAATACTTATGACCATGTTGTATCGCCTAAAGACAGTTACTTTCAAGAACTTTAATGCGAATGACTCGGAAATACGTTTCCTCGAATGCATTTTGAAGTATGCGTGTGTTTTGGAGAAGATGAATATCGAGTGGTGTAAGAGTCACCTACTAGATCTGAAGAAGCAAAGAGATGTGAGGATGGAATTAGATATGATTGAAAAGCGCTCTACAGCATGTATTATCAAGTTCTCATGACATTTTTAACAACCTTACTCTACTGATTATTTAGTATCTTCACAATGCATAATACTATAGTCTTTTTAAACTTTTAAGTGGATTTAGGCTTTTACATGATTGTTAATGATTCCCATGAGTAGCAGCAAGCAAGTACAAAAATGAAGATGAGGTTTCAACATCATCGCTAGATTATGTGTTTGAACCATGGTTCTAAATAACGTAACGCGTGGTGTGGCAGTGTGGTCAAGCCTCAAGCTTTAGAAGCTATGGCGAGCCATAGCGTTTTTTAAGGTGGCACTTAAAGCGGTAATTTTGTATATATTTTATAAATATTTATATCAAATTTATCATTATTAATATATAAATTACACAAAGTTGTACAAACTAGAAGCAAAGTAACATATACAAGTTACAAAATACAAATTTATAAAAGTTCAATACACGCGTTCGTAAAATGTATATAAAAAAAGTCAAATTTAAAAAATATATTTTCTGCACGTCACGCCTTAAAAAACTCCCCATTTGGTGCGTAAAGGCGGGTCTTATGCAGCCTTAAAAAACTCCCCATTTGGCGCGTAAAAACGTGATTTGGCCTTGTCGCGCCTTGGCACCGCCATTACGCGTTTTTTAGAACCGTGGTTTGAACATACTCAAACAAGGTCAAATCGAGAAAGTTTTCTTAACGAATTATAGATGTATTCTCATTCGTTTCTTCTTTTTTTATCCCTCGAGTTCATGTTGGATAAAAATGTAAAGGATTTAGAATTTTAGATAGTAACAAGTAGCAGTGCCCATGTTAACGAAAAAGGGTTTGGGCCAAGCTATTTACTATGTGGGTTTGTTTGGGCAATGTATAAATCAAAGAATGGCCTCTGGCAGGGGGATTTTAGATGTCTGGGTAAAGTTTTATCGAGTTAGAATGGGTTATCAATGGGTTGTACAAAAATCACCTAAACTGCACGTCGAGTAAGGAGCTAAAGTAGAATGTGTGTTTACCACCAAGTGACCACCAGTGTGCAAATACAGTCACTTCATGCGCGGCCAGAAGATTGTCCTCACTAAATCTATAACGCGATCACTGTCCGTGTTGTTAGTTCACGACCCACCCATCACAATCACCACCTACCGCGAACCACCATAGATGTCACTGCCACTATAAAAATGAAAAAAAATAAAAACTTTCACCACTACAACCAAAATGAAAAGAAATCGAACGGAAACAGAATCAAGAATCAAAATTGGAACATTTTGAGAAAAACCAAAAACATAAACCTGGGTCTTGAAATTCGTTCTTCCAGATACAACTATCAATTCAAGAACCAAAAGTAGAACAACTTGAGAAAATTCAATTCAAGAACCAAAATTTGGACAATCTAAAGACATGAACCCAATTACTTGGGACAGCGGAGATGACGTAAGAACAGAACTTGTAAATAGCAACTTAGGGATGAAGATATAATCTGTTTAAAAGGTGGTGTGAAAAACTTGTCAAAGAGAGCTTAGTCTACCTCGTTGTAATAAAGTATATGTGAAAATACAATATGTTTAGGTTGCATTTGATTCGCAGAATGTGTTTAAAATGACTTTGGTTTCTTTAAGAATTGAACTCTTGAAAGAATTAGAATTTAAGTGTAATTACTTAGTATTGTGTATGGGATCTATCTTATGTAGCTCCATCACCACCCTAGCAAGGGAGAAAGAGTTTATTCTTCCATTGAATAAGGTTTTGAAGAGTTAATTTTGTCATATGATAAGTGTGACTTTGTAGGAGAGAAGGTTTCACTGTTTGTTGTTGTTTATTAATTGTTTATATTTTTTATTTTTTATTTTTTATTTTTTGTTGTTCTCATCATGATTTATTATTATATACTATGAATCATTAATAATATGTTTGGAGAAGTAGGAAACATTTTTGAATTTTATTAAATATGGTTTTCTAGTAAAGTGGGGTTCCGGAAAAAGTGAAAAAGTTTATGAACATTATTTCTAACATTTTTATTTTTTTCGAGATTTTATTCAAAAAAAATTCGACATTTTCTGTAATGGATCGCAATCTAATCATTTTGCAATTTTTTTTTATCAGATTTATTAATTATTGAAGCAAAAAATGAAAATTGTCGACATAATCTTTTTGAGCCGTTTATTTATTTTGAAGTGAAGTATTTAAATTAGAATCCAATTGATTATGCAATACAATGTATCTATTTTATCACCTCTAACAATAATCTTTGATTAAATACAAAATAAATTAGAAAAATAAGAGTTGAACAAATGATAACTTCAGACTTTTCCGAATAGACTCTTTCTTTTCAATTATCAAAGGGAGTTGATTCGTACATAACAAAATTTATCCATACACATGTACAAATATTTAATAACACACACTATAAGTTGATAATGTATAAATTTTTGTCGTGTACGAATCATCACCCATTATCAAATGATTAGACTGTAGATACGTCACTAGTTATTGAAGCATATTAGCATGACCACCTTATAGTGAATCAGGGGCGGACCTGCCCTTTTGGTGGAGGTGGCACAGAACACCAGTCAATTTTGTTCTTGTAGTGTAAATTTTGATTTTTTTCGAGGCGGTGCTACCACCTATTTCAAATCATGAGTCCGTCCCTATTGTGAATCATGGGTTTTTGGTTATGTTTACCCATAGCATGATACACACACATACCTAGAGGATTCTTTCGATTGCTAGTAAAAAATGCTTATTAATTTTAGAGTAGCAAAATCAGATAATCACATTAGCCATAGCAATAAACCTTTTAAACATATGTTTTAGCTGTGAGTTATGCGGTTTTTCGTTTTCATATTAACTATAAAACACCGATAAGTAGGGGAATCCTAAGGCGGGTAAGTGGGTTAACCAAAAAAAGTTATAACCATCAAAGAAAATGTTATATGGGTATTTAAAAATTATACGAGTTTGGTCTCTCACCACCCGATTTTTTTACCATTAGTCTCTCCTTAACTTAGAATACCTAGATTAACCTTAACATATTCGTTTGTTTATTTTTTTTGAATTTTAGTTCATTTAAATATTTAGTAATATTAAAAAAATACTACCAATATAGCACCCACACACTTAACCTCAAATCTCCATTGACACGTTTCAAAGCTCTCCAACTTCCACACTCACACGCGACTTCGCCCCCACCGCTAATGCGGCTTGCCAACCACCATCAATCTGTATTCTCTCTTCCTCTATGTTCGAATTGATTTGGGTGATGACGGATTTTGGTGATCCCAACACCCAAACATCCAGATCCTCGCACCATCGTTCAGAATCTTCAGATCCCCAATCTAGAACAACCTCGGCATATGAACAGCTTAAAACAACCCATTTGATTTGTTCTTGTATGTGTGTAAAGTGTTTTGATTGCATGTGTTTCTTATTGTATGAGTTCTAGTATGTGTGAAGATGATGGTGATTTTATTTTTATTTTTCAATTTTCTGCTTCATTTTCTTTATTTTCCTGTGTTCATCGATGGTTTGAAGAGGATTTAGATTTTTATGTGTCAGATTTAGGTTTTCTTACTGGTTTAAAGATGATTTCTGGTTTGAAGGTGATCTAGGTTTATGTTAATTGATTTCTCCAATTTGGGTGGTGAAGATGGGATGTTAACCAACTTAACTAATTAAGTCCACTTTTAAATAGAATTGAAATTAAAAGAAAACAAAAAAATAAATGGTCAAAGGGTATTTTAGTCTGGATTATTAGGGAAATATAATAGGGCAAATCACAAGGACAAAAATGTAATCATCTCTAAATCAAATATTATTAAGATCCTTTTTTTTTATATTCAAAAAGGTTATTTATCTAGTGCATACAAGTGAATAATTATTACAATTTAATTCTGTAACATTATTCACAGCATATTAAATCCTGTCAAGTTAAGGAAAACATGTCCGGTCCTATTTTCTTACAACAAATATCAGTGAGAGCTTCGTTTAAATAAATTGGGACCTTTTGTAGGACTACTGGTTTCTAGCCTACTATGTTCTACTCGACTTGAGAGATTCTCAATCTAAAATTCACCGGGTCCCATTTGCTATTGCTTATATGTAGAAAAACAAAGGCAAACATTAGGGGTGTTCAAAAAAACCGAAAAACCGAAGAACCGTGTTAGGTCAAAACGTTACACACACGCAGAAAGTAAAACCGAAAGCAAAAATAAAGAACACGAGAGATTTTACGTGG
>JAUEJL010052608.1:0-20595 GCA_032274825.1 Drosophyllum lusitanicum
TTGTATTCCCAATCTATTCCCAAGTTAAGGTGGCTATGGCATAAAAGGCTGTCACATTTGAAGATTAAGAATATAAAATTACTTTCTAAGAGAGTTAATCTCTAGTTCACCAAAAGTCACATTTCTAAAAGACATATTGTGAGCAGCTTGTGAACAAGGAAAACAACACAAAGGGTCCTTTAAATCTAAGAAAATCTTTTCAATGACAAGCTCACTGCATATCTTTCATATTGTTGAAGTTAATGCTGGTTGTAGGTATATAATGCTGGTTGGTGTTAGTGCTGTTGTCTGAGTTAATGCTAGTACCGTTAGTTACTACTGGTTCATGATTAATGCTGGTGTGAAGAAGTTAATTTTGTTACACTTTCTACTGCCATTTTCGAGATAAGGATGAAGTCTTTTATTATAGGGATGATGGTTATGGATATAATTAATGACGAATATCTCTCCATAATTAGATGATTATGTTAGCATAGAAAGTGGATCTGGTTTCTAACTAGATATTATAAATACTTGTACGTAACATTAAGGTTCATCATATGTTTTCTTTGTAATTCTTTGTAAAAAGTTTTAGCCTCCAGATCGTCTGTGATCACTACATTAGATAAGTATTGTACGTTTATTGATTCATCTTGAATTAATAGATTGGGGCTTTGATTGTTAAACAGTTTTCTTGAATAAGTTGATTACGTATTAATCATTGTTCAACGAAAGTGTTATTCCGCAAACTTCTGTGATTAGTTCTTGGGTTGTGTTTTATTTGTTCTTGATCTAAGTGTTTATCCGATCCTGACAAGTGGCATCAGAGCCATTTGTGGTTCTTGATCCAAGATTAACAAGGATTCAAATTCTTTTGGTTCAACGCAAGTTATTCAAATCTCAGCACAATGGTAGACATGACTGAAGGTGTCCTGGTTACTAAAGTTCCAATGTTAAAAGTGAATTATTTTGATATGTTACAGATTATACAATGTGGGACATTATTGAGAATTGTCCTAAGGGTATAATTGAATTTGATGAGAACGGAAACTGGAAGAAGAGACCTCCTCCATCTAATGACTTTGAATGAAAGGAAAGGCAAAGTGAGATGAAAGCCTTAAGCACTCCGCTGATGGGTATTCCTAATGAATATCATCAGTTCAGTAGATGTGCAGATGCAAAGGAATTGTGGGAAGCATTAGAGAAGTGATTTGCAGGTTCTAACAGCACAAAGAGAAATCAAAGGTCTATTCTCAAGTAGCGGTATGAGAACTTCTATGCCAGTAAAGAGGAAACAATGACTCAAACCGTTGATAGATTTAATAAACTTATTGGTGAATTGGCAACTGTAGGGGTCAAAATAGATCAAGATGATGTGAACAGAAATTTTTTAAGATCTCTTGGCAGGGACTTGACAATGTACATTGTGTCATTTAGATAGAGTGATGAATTTGAAGGCAAAGAATTGGATGATATATACAACGATCTTAGAGTTTTTGAAGTGGAAGTTGAAGTAAATAGAAAACCCTCAAATGTTTCTTAAAATGAAACCTTTGTTTCTTCTGTTGGAGGGACTTTTGATGCTGCAAAAGATACTGGAACTTTAAGTCAACATCAAAGCTTGAAAATTCAAATGATGTTCTAGAAGCTTTCTTAGCTAGTCATACGAACTCTTCACTAACTAATAATGATCTAGAAAAGGTGCAACCAGATGATTTAGAGGAGATGGACATTAAATGGCAAATGGCCAGGCTGATTATGAGAGAAAAGAAATTTATTCAAAAGACTGAAAAAAAGGATTTTGCTTTCAAAAGAGAAGATAATGTTGGATTTGACAAAAGTAAAGTGGAATGCTACAAGTGTCACAAGATTGGTCACTTTTCTAGAGAATGCAGAGGTCAAAGAAGACAAGAGAATTCCAGGGCTGCAACCTACAACAGAAATACTCAAGAAGGTTCTTCAATAGCATTGGTTTCACAAGGAGACATGGGGTTTGACTGGAGTGAGCATGTTGAATACAATGTGCAGAATCAAGCAATGATGGTAGATACATCTTCAAAGCTCGCTGATCTCCCTAATGAGGTAAAATCTAGATTATGTTCTAAAGAGTGCATTAAAACTGTTAATAACTATAGAGAACATAATAAACTGATTTGTGAAACTCTCACAAAGTGGAAAGAAAGAAGAAATGAAACAAGTTTGATTATAGGCGGCTTTTAGGAACAGGTTAAGGCACACATTAAAAAAAGGAAAAGGCAATATCAAGATGATCTTGCATATGCCAAAGGGGAAAAATTAAAATATGCATCAACATCTGTTTATAATTTAATCAAGTCCCAAATTCATGATAAAATCAAGAATGGGATTGGAAATAAAAATGTTCCACCTCATTACAATCAAAATTATATTCTTCCCACAAAAGATGCTGCTGTTAAGCATACAAATAAAAAAAATCCATGTAGAAGCAAATTAGGTTTATCCAAGTGCTAGTACTTCTTCAAAACTAGATGTTGAGGATGGAAAGATTAAGGTATTAGAGATTGAGAAAGCTGAAAGTGATATGGGTAATGTAGTAAAACAGGATAACATTCCTCTTGAAAATCAAATAATCACCAATGAACTTAGAGGAAATTTCTTTGCAAAATCAAATAAAGTTACTATCAAGAAGCTAGAACCAATAGTTTAATTAACTCACTTTTCTTGCTGTACTAATCATAACTCAATTGTTAGGGAAAATCAAAGAAGCTGGAATCAATAAATGTGACAGAATTATGGTACAAACTTTCAAGCTTTAAAACATAAACCATGTTTTATCTATGAAAAAAATCATCTTGCTAAAGTATGTTTTTTTAGTCCTATTAACAAATTAAGAAAATGTAAATATGAAAATCATGTTATAATGAGAACTAAACACAGGAAAAAGGAACTCAATGTCTTTAAACAAAAGAAGTGATGTTAAGTACTCTAGAAGTACCTAAAAAACACAAACTCGGTTTAACAAATTAATAGCACCAAGGGTAGTTAGTGCTGTTAGAGTTTCATAACAGGCTTTAAGCCTAAATCCAAAGAATTTCCGACAAAAGAAGATTGAGTCTGGGAAAAAGATATGGGTAAAAGTAAATGGAACTGGAAAAACAACTTTGAAATCGTAAACTAGTCCAGCTACTATTACTCATGAAGGAAACCCATTGATATCATCTATTAGTACTGTTAATGCTACATCTGTAAGTACTATTAATGCAGCATCTGTCAAAACTGAGCCTGCTGTTATTCCAAAATACTCAAGTCATGATGTATTTGACATTAATAAACTAAGACAATCACAAGTCTTAAACGAAATCAGTTATGTTGATGCCCAGGGAAAAACCAAGACCTCCATGGCTTGGGTTCCCAAAAGAAACTAATGTTTCTTTAATGTGCAGGGCATGCCAAAGATGTAGAAAAGAAATATTTGGCATGTAGACAGTGGCTGCTCTAGGCACATGACAAGAGACATATCCTGCCTTCAAAACTTTAAGAAGTATGATGGAGGATATCTGGCTTTTGGTGGAGATATAAAAGGTGGAAAATCACTGGAAAAGGAATGTGCTTGTCTAATAGCATCAAACCCTGGCCCTAACTTTGACTGTTGTAATCAGCACAATATGTGTGTCATGCTCAAGAAGGTTAAAGAATCCTCACGCTTTTATGAAATTCACGATTTCTTGTGTAACTCATCGATGAACTTCACTCTATCATCAACCCTACCATCAATATCGCCTATATTACTGAGTTTTGGGTGACAATAGTTGTTGAGGAGGTTAATGCGGTCAAGAAACTTAAAGCAACTATGAATGGCAAACAAATCATCATCAATGAGGCCTCCATTCGTAATCATCTTCAACTGAATGATGACTCAGGTATTGATTCTTTACCTCATGATACTTTGTTTGAGTAGTTTTGTCATGGGATATGATGGCAAACTTACAAAACTGACTTTTCAAAAAGCCCTTGTATCATCACAATGAAAATTGTTGGTTCATACTATTCAACAATGTATTTCCATGAATAGAATGGCTTGGAATGAATTTGGTGGCACTATTGCTTCGACAATACTTTGCCTAGCTACAAACCAAAAGTTTAACTTTTCTAAAATGATCTTTCATGGCATGATCTTGAATCTTTATAACCCTGCAAAGTTTTTTTATGTACCCAAGATTCCTTCAAACCATTTTAATGCTGAACTTCAGGGAATGAGATTTATGTTACCCCCTCTCATGCGAAAAAGGTTATTGCTAATATGAGACGGGTCGGAAAAGGTTTTTCTGGCAATGTCACACCACTATTCTCTACAATGGTGAGTGTGCCCACTACTCAAGGTGAGGGATCAAGCTTAAAGCCCACATCTACATTTGTGCAAATTGTGCAAACCTAACACAACCACCCGCACTTAAAAAGTATAAGTGAACAAAGACCAAGAGAGTTCCTTCCTCTCTTGTGTCTACCACCCCTAAGCTTTTAAGCCCTCATGTAGCATTCTTCACATGAGAATATCCAAAGGGAAACCCATGAGCTGTCTCCTAAGCTTAGGAAGGTGGTATATAAGCAAGGGGATGACCATGTGGAAACGGCTCAACCTACTATGTTTACACCTAGTGTGGACCAAGACAGGTTGAAAGGCATTAAGACCTAATCTACAAAAACTACAAGTATGTGTTGGGTCACGGTGGGTTCTGAATCACGCAATTGAAGCAAAACAAAAGAAATACAAAAAAAAAACCAACCATGTTCCAAATTGGAAAATCTCTACAAATGTACATGCAACAAAATAAATAAACAAAGGGATGAAATGTTATACCCTCTAGAGCTCGTGAACCGGTTGTGCAAGATGAAGGGATGTTGTAGTTGCAAGACAACTGGCCTTACACCTCTTTAAAGTCCACACGAAGCTTAAAAACGATCCTCTTCTACTAGCAAATCAAGGAACTCACAACACTACCTTGTAGCTCCTTTGAAACATACCCAAACAATGATATATGGCCCTTACTCCAACACTCACATTTAACCAAGTTTTAGTGTATATGTGTACCAAGTGTACAAGTAAGCAAGAGTGTGAAAAGAGGAAAGGGGAAATGGGAGGACTTTTATACATACACCAGCGCCCCTTTGCTTCCCCTAGGTCGGCCAAAGCTCACCATTTGATTGGACCATCACATGGTCCAATAAAATACAAGTGACACTTCAGTTTTCTTCTTCACGACCCCTCACGACCACGTCACGGACCCTGAATCACTAAGGTATCACGACTCGTGGCGGCTGGTGAGAATTCGTGAGGACGCTATGCTTCATGACTCGTGGTGCATCCTTCACGGTCGTGAAGCCCGAACCAAAGCAATTTTGACTCTTTTGACCTTCTCCTCCTTTAGTGGGCTGTCGGGATGGAAACTTGGTGTGTGACACAATATGCCCATGCTTTATCGGTTGTGATACTGGCCTAGGTGTGTTTATGGGCAGACACCAACAAACTCCCACTTGTACATGACACACCATATCCGGGGGCACCACAAACAGGGAGTGACCTCTAGTAAGACATCCCTTCCCCCATGTCAAGACGGGGTATGCCATCCTTGACAAGTGCCAAATCACAACCCAATTGGTTTGATATGGACATATAGATAAGTGATCAATCATCCTATAATTTATGATATCCAGGTAAACACGAGACATGGTACAAAGTCATTCTCTGATCGTTCATGATTATGTTTCTCGATCAGGATTGGTGGTGACCAAAATATGCAAGTTGCAACTAATCAACTATCATCGCAAACTTGAGCACGGCCATGCATTTTGGTGTGAGCGCCGAATCATCGAGGTTCCTAGGAATATCTCTCTAAATAGAGGAACAAGTTCCTTTAACTACATTTCCCCATTACACCGGCAATACTTTGCCTAAAATCTCTCTTTATAACAGCCAGTTACGGTCTGCGCTTGAAAGCAATCAAAACAAGGCAGACCAATGTCGTGGAAACACATTTATCTCTGGTCTAAGGACGAATTGATATTATCATCCTCATTTACTCTTCACAAGTACCATGAAGTAAACTCAAGTGTAGGTCATCCAATCAGTTGAAACTCTTTTGAAGTACATGCGAAGTATTGCGTCCCTTGTATCCAATCTCTATTGAATACATGACCAATCACTTCCCTCTGTCTTAATTCAAACTTTCTTCCTATAAAGAGTTAGTAATCGTGGACAATCATAAGGCAAACACATACAAAGAAGTAATAAAACATGCAATGTTGGAACATAGTAAAGATTTAACGAAAGTACCCGCTACTTGCATGTTATTAAATCTCCATTCAATAATCGATACAATAAGAAAAACAATATTGTTTAATGTTCCCAATACAAATATAAATATATCAAATACAATAACCAATACATATATACTCAAACCAAGTCACTAGCAAATCTAATCCCAATAGCACGTGTGTGGGCATCGTGATTAGACTGCGACAACGGTTTAGTAAAAGGATCCACCAAGTTGCAATTCGTATGTACTCTACTGATGATAATATCTCCGTTATTGACCACGTCCCAGATAAAATTATATTTCCACAGAATATGTCTCATGCATCGGTGAGATATTGGTTCCTTTGCTAAAGCAACCGCACCCCCATTGTCACAAAATATCTCAACAGGGTCACTGATGCTTGGAACCACTCCCGGGTCATCCAAAAAGCTTCCTTAGCAGCTTCACTAGACGATATATACTCCGACACAATAGTGGAATCGATTTGGTGTCTTGCTAGGAACTTCTCCAGGAGACAACACCGCCATTTAATAGAAACATGATATGTACTAAATTATACATATTTATTATACTAGATTTCCTGAAATTTGACACCATTATTAGCATATTTGTGCGATTTGATGCATAATATCTTATAAATAAGTTTTGTAGGCTCGTGCTGATGGATTGATGATAAATGAAGTAAAAATGATGAGAATCCGTCAAGATATCGAGTCTGGCGAGAAACTATAGCTGACACATACTCTGATATGCCCATATTGCTTAATACGGCCGTATTAAGGTAGTATCAGTTTCCTTGAATACCCTATTCAGTGAGCTAGGTTTGGATAAGGTCAATACAACCTCAAATACGGCCGTTTATGCCCGTATCAACCAATACCGCTGTATTACAAAGGTATACGGCCGTATCAAACTAATTTCAATTGTTAAAATAGATCACGACCACAAAATAGGAGAGTTCAACTTTTTCTTATTTTCTCTCATCTGGAGCACTCATGGAGCCGGATATCACCCAAAATGCTGATGCTTTGATCCTTGGTGCATAAGCAAGGTGATTCAAGCTTAGAACGGAGTATGTAGTCCATTGAACACTCCATTTGCCCTTCATTTCGGGTTTGGTATAATCTTTCCTACCTTGGTTGTATTGGATCCGGATTTGATGTGTGATTTGGGTTTGTTTTTAGGAACTATGTTCTTATTACTTTGATTCATTTGGATTAGACATATTCTAGTTGTTTGTATTATGTATTTATCATGGTTTGACTTTGTTTAGCTCGGATGATATCATATTTGATTCAATAACAAGTATATTTGGTTGTATTGATGTTATTTTCAGCCCATGTGAGTGTTTTATACATCTATCTTAGGTTGACATTATCTGTAAAATTCTTATCTTCAAGTGTAAGTATACTTAAACATGTTTTGTTATGTCAATATTGACACTAGGTTGGTCGATCTTGGTGTGATTAGACTTGGTATATGTATTTGTAGCATTACATGAGGTTCGTGGATGATGGCTTAGGATTTTGGATATTAAACCAAGTATATGTTCTTATGCTATGATATGTTATGCTCATGTGTGTTTGGTGTGTTGTTTGGATCATCAAGAGGTTATGCTTATGATTAGGCTAATCACGGATTGAGTGATGTATATCTTGATGCGTAAGGATTTTAAACTGGAAAATAATATTAAATACCCGATCATAGGTATTTAATCCGAATGAGTACCTTCTTAGTTTGAATTCCTTCCTATTGCATTGCTCTTGTGATTTCTTTTATTTCTTTGCTTTTTGTTGTTTAGTTTTAGTTTTTAGTTTATTTCTGTTCTTGTCTTGTTGTAAGTTAGATAACAGTGAAGGTTGATTATTAGGAGCCTCTGTTCCTTGAGTTTGATACTCAGTCTTACCAAAACAGTTATACTATATATAGATAGTTGATACTTGCCTATCACGGGTGTAGTCTATTAATGTAAAACCACTTTTATACACCGTGTGTACTCTAAATTATTTATGTAAAAATATGTAGCGGTTCACGTGTGTCAAGGTTTTGGCGCCGTTTCGGGGGAACGTGATTCTAAGAAAGACCAAAGCTGTTAATTTAGTCATTTTGTGTGTTTTCTGTCTGTTTTGTTAGTTTTGTGTGTGTTTTAGTTTGTTGTGTTTTTTTCTTGTTTTAGTTCTTATTTTTGTTCTTTCTATTTGCTGGTTGTTTGTTTCTAGTGTTTCTTTTGAAGGCTTATGGATCATCAAGACAACCAATCATTTTATCGGGATCCTTTTTATGGAAATCCCTATGAGGAGGTATATAGTAACAACACAACATGTAGATGTCCAAGCTACGTTGGTGGGTTTGACTCCATAGAACCATACCCGGCTCACGCGATCCTTTGATGACATTCTTATAGCCGAGTAGGTAGAGGACCTAGAGCTGCTGCCCACAGGTTTATAGACACATCCGTCCTACTCAACACGGACGTGATCAGTGAGAGACCCCAAGGGGGTTATTAGTTGCTTGATGGGCACAGACAACCCTGGCCGCCCGTAAAGTAAGGCAAGGAGTAGGAGCACCCAGGAAGAGTGCCTACTGGAGGAGCTTGGGGAGAAGCTGGAGATGTGTACCCTTCCTACGAGGGGCACGTGCAGCTGCGTCCTGCCCGGATTATTCTTAGAGGGCCACAAGCAGGGCCCTCCAGCTCTAGACTTGATAGGTTAGAGTTGCATGTGGCGGATATTGGTGACCAGTGCCGGTGGATGATGTGTGCCCTGCTTGCTATAGCAGGCCAGATGGGTACTCGCTTTCCCCACCTCTGGTTAGTTGGGAAGAGTAGCAACAAGATGACCCGCCACCACCACCACCACCCACATGAGGGGCCTAGTCTGATGGCCCCACCTTATATATTTTTGTATAGTTTTGGACATGTATAGCTTAGTTAGAGGTTGTACCATTTTGTTTATGTACTTATACAAGCCTTGTCATTTTTGTATTAGCTTAGCTTTTGACTAGCTCTCATGGTTGTACGATTTTGGTAATTACATTTGTACGAACCATGTTATTGTTATTATTATATTATTATTCGGATATCTATGTACCTCTGTTTGTTTATTTTATTGTTAGTGTTTCTTCTTTTTGTGCTAGTCCATTTTTTTTTGTCCCTTGCTTGAGTAACCATTGATGTTGGATTATATTGCTTGGATGTTTTTTTAGATACGCCATTTTGTTGAGGAATTTTGGAGGAATTTCCACCTGATCTGTCAACTTTATAAATCAGGAGAGTTTCTTGGTTCCCTTTCTGCCGCATCTGTATGCTTACATTTATGCTTTCTCTTTGTACATTGAGGACAATGTACAATTTAAGTGTGGGGAGGGATTTGTAGAATGCGATTTTCTTGTTATGCTCTGCCTTTTGTAAACTCTCGTGTGCATAAAAGCTTATAAATCGATTTTGACCAAAATTTTTCGCAAAATTGTATCCTTTTGGACATTTTTAGATCCTCTCACATGATAGACTATTAAGTAAAGTGACACTAGGAGGATTGCACCACAAATAACTTTCATGAAGCTAGCTTATCACAGATCAATTGAGTTTTGTTGATTATCTGACTTCAATTGCACATCCGTACCTACACTAGCATTCCTGATCGTTTGAGCCACAACACTTCATTTCTTTATTCAGTTAGCTCATGGAATTTCTCATATATATGTTTATTGTTGCTTTGATGATAGAACTTGCTTATAACATGCATTTCAAGATCATGAACCGAATGTTTGCATTTGCGTGATAGAGGCACTAAGAAAACCAATTTTAGCCTATATACTTTTGTTTTTAGCCACTTTTTATATTCTTTTACCCTTAGTTGCCAATTTGAGCCTTAACCTTTCATTTCATCACCCTTGTAATCCATATTTTGTTTTTTTTTTAGTTTTTAGAATCAATTTGACCTATTTACGCTTCACGTTGAGTTGTCTTTTGCCCTTCAGTTGTTCATCCACCGATCGGTGGGGCATGGAAAGTTCGTTTGTCCCTAGTTTATTTTGTTTATGTTGCATGTAACTAAATAGAAAAAATAGAAAAAGAAAAAAATGAGAACTTCAGTTTCTTGGCATGCTTTTCCTTGGCTATTTTTGAAGCCTGTCATGCATTGAGTGGCAGTAATTGTCTTAACTGGGTGTTAGCCATCATTTGGAGTAATTGTCTTAACTGGGTGTTAGCCATCATTTGGATTAGTCTGATTCCACTTCATCTTAGTGAACTGTATTCTTCAGCAAAAATATTGTAGTATTTCTGTTCAATCTCAATAATAGCAGCTTAGATGGTTTTAAAATTTGGTTTCTGAATTTTGTTTTAGCTACCTTTATTTTCCCTTTCATCCTACCCAAAGCCACAGCTACGTTACAACCTACTCAAATACCTCTTGATATTTTCATATGTTTATGTTATTTTGTGGAGATTTAATGTATGATCAAGCTTATGTTTATCTCTGCTTCAATTAAGCAATATTACACTTATACACACGCCCTCATATACATACAGATTAAGTGCTTGAGAGACCATGTGGTAAGGTATGAAGTGAGGTACTTAAATAGAATTCTTGTGTGCGTGTTAGGCTTGCTTGGACTTTGTCTATTTTAATACATGAAAGTGTGTCCTCAGTCATTTGCTTAGATATCTGTTGTGCCCTTAGATCTTTATTTTGTCGGAAGGATACCTTTTTGCACTAGTTAAGGCTATTTGATGTTTTGTGGGTTGATTGTTGCACTAGAGTTTGCTTGAGGACAAACAAAGCTTAGTTGTGGTGATTTTGATATGTAATGAATTATACATATTTATTATACAAGATTTCCTAAATTTTGGCACCATTATTAGCATATTTACGCGATTTGATGCCTAATATCTTATAAATCTGTTTTTATGCTCATGATGATGGATTGATGATATATGAAGTAAAAATGTTGAATATCGTCAAGATATCAAGTCTGGTGAGAAACATTAGCTGATACATCCTCTAATATGCCGATATTGCTCAATACCGCCACAATACAGTCATATTAAGGCAGTATCAGTTGCCTCGAATACACCAATCAGTGAGCTCGGTTTGGGTAAGGTCAATACGGCCTCCAATACAGATGTATTATGCCCGTATCTACCAATACGTTTGTATTACAAAGGTATACGGCCGTATCAAACAAATTTTAGGTGTTAAAACAGATCACAACCACATAATAGGAGATTTTGGATTTTCTTATTTTCTCTCATCTGGAGTACTCATGGAGCCAGATTTCACCCAAAAATGATGAGGCTTTGATCCTTGGTTCATAAGGAATGTGATTCAAGCTTAGAAGGGAGTATGTAGTCCATTGAATACTCCATTTCACATTCATTTTGGGTTTGGTATTATCTTTCCTACCTTAGTTGTGTTGGATCCGGATTTGATGTGTGATTTGGGTTTGTTTGTAGGAACTATGTTTTTTTTACTTTGATTCATTTGGATTAGACATAATATAGTTGTTTTTATCATGTATTTATGATGGTTTGACTTTGGTTGACTTGGATCATATCATATTTTGATTCATTGACAAGTATATTTGGTTATATTGATGTTATTTCCAGCCCATGTGAGTGTTTTATACATCTATGTTAGGTTAAGTTTATAAGTGAAATGCTTATGTTTGTAACGCCCCAAATTTCAAAATACAAATAAAGCTCTAAATAAAAGTCTTTTGGAAATAAAACAGTAGTTTAAACAAACGAGCGGAAGCAACGTAAGTAGTTTTGAACCCTCAGGTTCGCACAAAAGATAGTATCGACATATATATAGCAGAAAACATTTTCTTAAAACCAAACGGGAGTTATATTATACAAAATACAGTTTTTAACAATCAATTAACAACTGTCAAACTGGGGCCTTGCCTTTGGAGTTATCACGCCCTGCAAAATAACAGTAAGCAATATCTGATAAGCTATGAGAGCTTAGTGAGAAATCTAAACTGTAAATCATATAAGTATGCGCATACACAGAAGGGTAAAATGCTGTGGTAGCTACTACTGCACGAAGAAGTGTGCGACCCTCTTCGTGATCCTCTGATCACTAATATACATTGCAATGCAACACACATATCACAGATATGAATCAGAGTTTAGGAAACTCACCTCAGCAATCAAGTTATAAACACAGTGCTATGCCACAAATATCTCGGAGTATTTATGCCCACAATAACGTCCTACACATAATATACAATTATGGTATTAAACACGTAGCAATTCTAGCAATCAATATACTGCACAGGGGCGAAGCATGCCCGTGTTTCCTTAAGGAACGCCCGTGCCCTATAGCCGAGGCCCAAAGCCAGAAACATGGGCGTACCGGGCCAAACACGGCCGTACCTTACATAGGTACGCCCGTAACCCGACACACCCGGACCTCCTGAACAAAGGCGGCCACGGTCTCTTAGGTACACCCGTGCCTTTCTAGTTTCAGCAACAGTTCGCCGACTGTCTTGTTGTTTCTCCAGCCAAACATCAAAACAACTTCATTTTAATTTATTCTAACGCTAGCCTAAATCCCAAACAACTTCTAATCAATTAATAACAACAAAAACATGCTTAAATCATGATTCAGCATTGAATCAACTCAAAACCCACTAGAACTTCAAGAAAATTGCTAGAAATCTTACCTCAAGCTTGTAAAGTTGATATGATCAGTTATTAGTACTTGTTATCTACTGTTCTTGTCCAAGAAGATGAGAGAAAAGGGGCTGCTCAAAGCTTACGCAAGAGTAAAGTGAGATTTTGTGTGGTTTGACTAGTTCAAGTCAAAGCTAGCGATATATATATAACTTTAAACGATTGGCACAAATGGTACCTCAACTTACAATATTTCAGTGTAATAATTTTAACCCCTCAAGTTTCTAAACACCTCCTAATCTTAACTAGGAAAACCACTAAAACATATTACTAGTTTATTTTATTAATTTACGAAATTTCAAAATTCGGGTGTTACAAAATTGTCCCAATTTTGTTGCTAATGTGGCTAAAATTTTATAGTAACCGCTACCAAATCCGTTGCTAAAATTCCGTCGCCAGTCCTTTTCTAATATGCCGTTGCAAATCCGTTGCTAATATTCCATCGCAAATCTGTTTCTTGGGTGGCAAATCCGTTGCTAAACTTGGGTAGCAAATCCGTAGCAACTTAATGACAACTTTCGCGACGGGCATATGTTTTGTCCTAAATCCATGGCTAATACTAGATTAGCAATGCATTTGGTCGTCGCTATCACTTGCTTTCTTGTAGTTTTTGTTCTTCTCAAGCTTAATGCTATCTTCATCCGCATATTTAGTCGCTATCACTTGTTTTCTTGTAGTGTTTGTTCTTCTCAAGCTTAATGCTATCTTCATCCGCATATTTAGTTTTTTCTATCTTCAGTTCACCCTCTCCATTCTCCATTGTCCATTGATTCATCTTCTAAAACCTATCACAGTATTCGTTTCCTCTTTTTACCTCCATTTCGGATTTTAATTTCTTTAGATTGGTGTTGAGACAAATCGAGACTTCATTTCAACAATGGTTATAGAAAGTCATGTTAACTCTCTAGATGAATCAATAACCCAAATCCACTTAATCGACGACTATTACGTAATGATTGTACATGGAGTTAGTTGCTGGATTTTGGAGCCTATTTTCCAAAAAAGCTGGTGATTTAGTTAGTGACTCGATGCTTCTCTTTGTATGAATCAATGATTGTACTTCAATTGACTTATTTATACCATTCTTTTTCCAAAATATCATGAAATACACCCAAAGTATAAACTTTGAAGCTTTTGGAAAGCAGTCCATTACCAACTTTGTGTGTTTTAATTAATTTAACATGTTTATGTCACTTCAAACACAAACTTAAATGAAATGTAATATGCGGTGGAATTTCATGTGGTTTAGTTCCTTTCCTGCCCTAAAAGTCTCTACATCACATGTCAGAGCATCTTGCTTATAAGATTTTTCATTACATGAGTAAATGTTAGCATCAAATGGTTGTTATAGTCTTAAATGATATATAGTGTATTAATGTTTGCAAACATGTTACAAATAAATGGGCAATGGGTTAAAATGAAGTTAAGCTAGTTTTGGTTGCTATTGGCAATGTGCAGATTCGAAGCCCACTGCATACCTGTAACCTAATTATCCATAACTTTAATCGATTGGTTAACTAATTATGCTTTTAATTCTTCAAGTCGAAATATCATTTTCGAAACTCAAATATATCCAAGCATACCCCTAACTGTACTATAACAGTATGACCTTAATTATATGATTACTTCTGAAGGTACAATTTATATTCTGTGTTGAACATTAGTGTGTGGTGTCAAACTGCTATTTCTTTTCTCATTAACTAAATGCTCCACTTTTTTTCTCAGGAAAGAGGTCTCCTATATGCAAACTCACATATACGCCTTTGGTCTAAGATTCAAGTATGAAATAGTGAAGCTAACATAAATTCACACAATACGGTGGAACAAGTACATAGAAGATGAAGAACACACACAACACGCAATACACTAAATCTCTTTCAAAGTTTACCGAATATATAAAAGCTTAGAATTCAAGTTGTGACTTGAATTCTATTTATACAAACAAAAGTTACACTACTTACCTACAAGAATGGGTAAATACAAGAGAGGCCCTTCGCCTTTTACTATCTATAATTATACCATAAAACTAGTATAATATAATATAATAAATACTTACGAAGGACATTTACACCCATAATATATTTACTACACTTGGATACAATTAAAATGGTCATAACATATATGCCAACCGCATACTTTATATATCACACACATATATATTTATGATTGTATGTATTTGTTCATATTCACGTAATGCCTTATAGATGCTTTTAGGGTGTCTTCTAGATAAGTGAACTAAAACCGAAGCAACGTAACTAGTGAATGAAATTCTTGAACAGGATCATGTTTGTTTAATGTTTAAAGCATAAAATGTGTTAAACAATGAATCTATGAGTTTATATTTATTTAGGCACCATGGGGACGGGAAATGATGAACGTGGTGGTTGGAAATATCCAAGAGAATAAAAATGGTTTCTTTTCTTTGTATTGTTGGTTTCTTTGTTTCCTTTGATTACTTGCATTAGCACATCATATGTTTCTCTAATGGAGGTTTTTGGCAGGGAGATCCATGTAGGGTGCTTTCAAACATATACTAGAGGAATGACATGGGACGCATCTAAGTTTCATTATAATATGAATTAGCTGAGAAAGGCGTAATGGATTGTTTAACGAGGTTAATGCTCATGCTTTGAGGTGACACTAAGAATTCTTCTTAAAGACTTTTCTTAATCCGTTGTTAATAGCTTGCAAAATAATACACTAAAACATTTAAATATACAAATAGTCATCGATAGCATATAAGTGGTGCCTGTTCGCCATAATTTGCTAGCAGAGATGATATTTACTTCATTATAGAGGCTATATTCCTCTATCGCCATAATTCGCCATAATTTGCTAGCAGGGATGATATTTACTTGATTATAGAGGCTATATTCCTCTATCACCTATTCACCTATAGTGTTTGTTTGTTATACTAAAACGATCTAGACGAACCGTCAAGCTGTTTTTTAGAATCGATTTGGACAAGCTAAGAGTCTCAAGGAATTGAACATATTTTTGCTTTTGGTACTAATGTTTTGGAAAAATAACCAAAACAGTACAATATTTTTTATGAAATTTTGATGGTAAGAAGCTGATAAATATGCGATGTAAGCAAAAGATGACTAGTAATTTGGTTCAAAATCTTTAATTGGAGAAGGCCCTTATTATCATTTTTTTTATGTGGAAAGCAACGTAAGTGGAAAGACTTCGACTTTAAAGAGAAGTCAAGAATTCAATTATTTGAGTAGTCACCAAATAAAGTGTTATAGATGATATGCATTGTTAATATTCCTGGCTTACTAACTTTTAAGGACTTTTCCGACATGAAACACGACTTGAACACAACGTGAAAAAAGAGACACAAATCCGAAATGGGTTAAAAGGAGGTCGACATGAAATTGATATGAAAATAAAATGGGGTTAGGGTCAACCCGAAATGACCCGATAAGGATAAAACTATAAAATTATAAATAAAAAATTTACTACTAAAAATTTAAATTTAAAAGGGAGATTATGAATTCAAATGAGAAAGTGACGTCTTAGCCAATAAAACTCCATAAACAAATATACAAAGCATTTAATAGTTAAAAACTTAAAATAAAATTTTAAAACTAAAACAATATTACATCGTTTTGCTATTTGTTATTTTGATTATATGGTTTTGTTACTTTGACATTTGTCTATTTGGTAACAAGTACTTAATTTAATACTTTGGATTGCTTCGTAACTATATTTAATAATAATGTATTATTTTAATTTAATTTTTGTTATTTACTAACACTATGTAATTGTATTTGGTAGAAATGTAGTAGATTATATTGTTTAATATATTTATAAGTTGAATAAAAAATAAATTCAATATTTGTATTAAACAGAATAGATATTGAAGTAAAAATCTAAATGAAAATTATATTTGAAATTCATATAGAAGCAAACAAGTAATTAGAGATATTGAAAATGAATACAAAGAAAAATTCCCAATAAATTTTGGCGAAATGGATGGACGCGAAATATGATGCAAACCCGACACGAAAAAGTGACATGACCCGAACCTGACACGAAAATAAATGGGTTGAAACCGACGACACAAACCTAATAACAGACCCAAATTGCTGGTCTTTAGTAATTCTTACTCTATGTTGTGTTTCGATTATATGCATTTATCTATGATGTCATGATTTACTAAATACTATTTTGCTCAAATGTGCGGTTATTGTTTGGACAATAGAATAGTCAGATTTTTGTATATATATATGCAACCATTTGTTTGGATAAGATATTATATGGGAAACAATAACAACACTACAAAGATTTATTTTTAATACTTTTATTTGTGATCTTAGAATTATACTATATGATGTTATGGTGTAGCAAGAACCTTAAATTGTTACTATTTATTTTTTTTAAACAACTTGTGTAATACACGGGTTGTAAATAAATAATTAAATAAATAAATAAAAAGATATTAGATCTGTAGAACAAAGAGTACGAATTGACAAAAAAAAGATCCAAAGTGTTGTAAAGTAAGTTTCCTCGATTAGTTTTTTTAACGAAATTAATAATTTAATGTGAATCTAAAAGTTCAAATTGATGAACAGTTAGTTTGGTGTGCGTCTCTTTTACTTTTTTCGAGTTTTGGCTAATTTGTTATTTTCGAATTTCACTTTCTTTTTATTATATACTAGATTAAATCCTCGTGTAACATACGTTTTATTTTAAAAAATAATAAATGTCAAAAATTAATAAAAAATATTAAATAATTATAAAACGTAAAATAAATAAGAATTTCAAAAATAGTGACACACGTCGTCAATGCACCAACCCTGGAAGCGTCAACGGGAGATGAGAGTATGTATGATGGAAGAAATGTGGTATCATGATACGATGGAATGTGAATGTATTTCTTGCACATGTGCTTATACATAAGATACAAACACTTAAAGCAATATCCTAATTAATCATTCCCTTAATTATCTAAACTAATTGATGGTAATTGTGGTTTTAATAAATCATTAAACATGATAATAATTATTTAATTAATCTAATTTTGACATATCACTTACATCAATACAATTATTAAGGCTAGATTATCTTTTTCTCTAATTATTTATTAATAATATATTTCTTATTTTTATTGTTTTTTAAAAACTATTTTAATAACTAATAAAAAGGTTGATTAAAAAAAATAAAGCAAACAGAAAAAGAAGAAAGAAATCAAATTCCATTACCTGACACAACATTTCACACATATACATTCATTGAAATCGAACATGATATCGAGCACAAACTATTATCATCGCCGCTACATTACGCGGGTATAATGCTAGTAAAAAATAATGTCAAATATTTATTGTTTATAATTGTAAAGAGTTTAAATTTAAGTGGACATATATGATATTTTAAGGTTTAAAAGAAACATATATGAAATTATCTATAATAATATTTAATTTAGATTAATGATCTTTGACTTGTAAAAGTCAAAATCAATTAAAATTAATGGTCGAGATTTAATTTTACCAAAATGTATGATTAATATTGTATAATAGAAACTATCCAAATTAGTTTGTTATTTATACTTACACATTTTAGTTTGACCTTCAATTATCGAAATTGATACAATTAGACGCTCACGATCGTGTAAGTAAATTTGATTTGTTAAATAAAGGGCTAACATCATGTAATAAATTTTCTCTTAGTTAGTCTTTTATTTATATAAAAAGATAAAATATTTTTTCTTATTTTGGTTAGTTTTAACATTAGTTTTAAAAATTAAAAAAATAGTGGATTGAAAAAAGTGAAATAAAGAAAATGTTAATAGGAAGATGGACATATAAACTACTCGCTGCCACCATATTACGCACCAACCATATTAATGATTTTTTTATTATTCTACGGGTGCAATAAAAGAGGTTTTGAAGATTGAGAGAAAATAATAGATGAGTTATCTAAAGGTGGTAAGTAACCAAGGTTTTATTTTGAAAATATATACCATTTTTCTACATCTTCATTTCCCTTTTCTACACCTAGATTCCCTTTTCTACATCAGTTTCAAGGTTTACATCTTCATTTCCCTTTTCTACACCTAAATTCCCCTTTTCCACATACATCTTCATTACCCTTTTCAACCTCATTGTTTACAATGTAGTTGGTCATCGTCACTAAAGTGAGCTATATATACATTTAAATGACCATACCCATCCCCAATATCAAATAGTGTATCCAAATCAGAGTCATTATCTATTCTAAGTAGACCATTTTTAAGGTCATTATGAGGAATACACAAATACAGGGCAGAAACTACACAAGGTGTACCTTTCTCAACAAACGAAATCATTTCCTCATAACAAATCCTCAGAATTTGGATATCCAATGTAGTACCATTATCATACCGTAGAGGATTGTACATAAAAGAATACATGTATGTGTGTATATGTGCAATTATATACAACGAAAACTATCTTGATTTTAAAGAAGCACCGTCGGAAGTAGCAAATCCGTCGGAAATTACCCATGCATATCCGAGGGTTTGTTTTCATATATTTTAAGTGGAATGATCGTTTTTTGTATATCTTTACTCATATTTTTATAAAAGAAGTATTTTTTTTCGTATAAATGTCATTTTTGACTCATGATATACATACTCGTATACCGCGGGGGCCACTAGGTTTTATGTATATGTACATGTACATGTATAGAGATACATGCGCGTGTATTATGACTATACAGCCTTAGATTGAAGTATATTGATAGGATCTAAACTTCAAAAACACATAAATCAAACTCTAAACTTGCAAATCTTACTTTATAAACTTCATATTTCGATTACTAAACTGAAAACTTCGATTACATATAAAACTGAGTACAAATGTCCTATTTATAGAGTGTTTTCCGGCTATGGCGGTTCTCCGTCACTTGACGAAGGTGGATGGCGGCAGCTGGCCGTCGTCGGTGGTGGCCACAGTGGTTGTTCATATTACCCTATATACATAAGTTTCTTTACTAAAACAATAATAATACTACTAAAGCTATAAATTTTGACAATTATTTCCAACAGTCTCCCCTTAATTGTAAAATGTTTTCAATCTTCAATCCTCCCTTAAAATCTTCTATTGTCATAATTAATGTAGGTTACAAATCTTCTTCTACTAAATTTGACCTTGTCTGTGGTATTTTTAAGATCTTTCAGAGCAATGCGAGGCATAATGTCCATATTTGTTGCAATTATAACACTTTATTTTGCTAAGTGCTTATTTGCTTCTTTATAGACTCGCGAGGGATTTTCTTCTATTCCATGTTACTTAACATTCCCATAGTTTCGGATATGTGGTGTAACATACTTTTCTTTTCTTCGATCTTCTTGTTGTGTAAACAGTAAACCTTCTTGATTATTCACACTTCTTGTACTTAAGTCTTTCTTCAAACGTCTTTAATCTTCCGATTGCTTTGTCAAAGGCCATGGTGTCTAAATCTGAGTATTGTTCAATGGGTGCAACTATTTAAAGAAATCTTTATGGTATAGAATCCAGTAATTTTCGTTCAAGAGTTGGTTCATCAATTGTTGTTTCAAGGCTAGTTATTTTGCAAATAACATTTGTCATCTTCGAGGTGAATGAATCAATAGATTCTTCTTCTTTCATTTCCAGTGCCTCAAAATCTGAT
>JAUEJL010052619.1:0-20591 GCA_032274825.1 Drosophyllum lusitanicum
AAGGAGGGGTAATTAGACGGCTAAGATTAGTTCTCGTAATAAAAACGGTTCTCAAATAAACATTTGATTATATATATATATAGAGAGAGAGGGAGAGAGATACAATTAAGCACTCATTTTTCTTGGCTCGTTGAATCAGTAAACAAATAAAGGTATAATAAAACCAAGTAAACTTCAACAACGCGTTGCGCTTTAACGCTCCGCAAGCTGCCTGCCGTTTAACGGTCTCAGATTCTCATTATTGCCTTTTCAAATAAAGACAAAAAGCTGCACAGAACCTTCAACTGTCTACTTGTCAAAATCAACGGCTCATTCCGTCAAAGTCAAAATAGTTATCAACAAGTCAAAAGTCAACACAACACCCTCCTATATAAATCGCTTAATTGGATTCACGGCCACACCAAATTTATCATCATCAATCAGGAAATATAACACCGAAATGGCCAGCCTTCAACACCCTTCTCCGGTCAAAGGGTCAAGGATTTCCGGCGAGAAATACTGGGACTTGCTAAACGACTTGCCGTCACCGTCGCCACGGCCTCGCCGGTCGAATTCGTCTTTGGTTCGGAGGAATAGTAGTCGTGAGATGGTGGCTCCCAGACGGCGGCGTGGTAGTAAAGAGATCATACGGAGGGCGTTGACTCCGCCTTCTCGTAAACCGAGCAAGAGGTGGTTTGATTTTAGGCCGACACCAAGCCGGCTTTCCGTTATGTCCATGGCTGCTTAGGAAATTTTTTGTAATAACTGATTAATTAGAGTATGTATCTTAATTGATCGATTTTGAGATCGTTATTCCTGCGAGTGTTTGTTTAAATAACAAAAATTCTTTTATTCTTTTATTTATTTATCCAATTTTGCTTAATTTCACCTATGATTGCCTGCTGGCTTTGATCGTTTTCCTCCGAACTTCACCGTCGCTGATAATAACCGGCTTTCAAAAGACAATCTGTCGTTACTATAATCGGACATACCGATTAAAATAACTCCTGCTTTTCGCCGGCGGAAGAAAACAGGGTCAAAGGGATTCCTGATCTTCCGGTGGAAAACAATACCTGTTACTGAAGTTTATAAAAGATTGCTCTACATACAGGTTTAAACGTCTCGGGTTATCGATCTGGGCCGAGATAGAAGAGATTCCAAATCAGTCTTTGACCGAACCAAACTCCGTTCGAGTTTTCTTCAATTTTAATTTTCTAGGATTCGGTTTTAAAGCAATAATTAAGTTAACTGGCAATCGATTAAACATAGTTTTTATTATCTTACATCTAGATATAAATTATTACATGCTTATTTAGGGTATGTTTGGTATGTAAATTTTATGAGTTAATAGTTTTTTTATTTTAAAAGAAAAGGTTACTAGTCTTGTTTAAATGGACGAAGTGGAAACTTTTCTTTAAATACTATCAAGCTCTAGCCTCTAGCTACTATGCTAAACACATATTTATAAATAAATGTTACAACTTCTAGCGGCATCTACTAGCTATTTCTACCAAACAAAACCGGTAAACGGAGGATATTTCCTGTTCAAGTTATCCGCCGGGCGGGCGCCGAACCTTTAACTTAGATATACACGGTATAACCGGTATATTTGTCTCTGTTTCCAAAACTTTATATCTGATCGAAACCCTATACAACTTGAAAGTTTACATTGCTGTACCCGGTGAATACTAGGATGGTTTATTTCAACCAAACAAGCCCGTTACAAACTTACAATTTCTAAATACAAACAAATAGTTTAAATGATAAAAAGAGTTAATTACATTTTTGGTTATGTAGTTTGGTGGTTTTTACGGTTTTGGTATGTAACTTTTATATTTACGGTTTTGGACCCTAAATTGTCAAACCACTTACGCATTTGGTCCCTGGACAAACTAAAAAGACCATTGTGCCCTTGCCCTTTAATTAATTTATTTTTTAAAAATTTTAATTAATTTTAAAATACTATTTAATGCTAATTCTTGTTATAAAAATAAAAAATCATTTACTCTCTTCTTTATTATCCTTTTTGCTCTCTCCTCCCCCTCTCCCCCTCTATAACACCACCACAACTACCACCCTCATGTCATCACCCACCTGCACCACCTAAAACTCAAAACTATTGCCACCACCATCAACCTGGATCTGGATGAAACCCGGCCATCATCTCAACCACCAATGTACAAGTTGAAACCCCACCTCCATCCGAATCTCCACATTCACCTAAAACCACCGCCTGTCACCGGCAACTTGGATGAAACCCACCACAACCGTCATAGATCCAACTCAAAATCAAGAACAATTAAACACCTAGTCGAAGCAAAACCCCCCAAAATCAAATATATAAACAAATCAACGATGGTGCGCGTGAAGTTTGCAACCACCGTCAATAGTGAGTTCTGGCGTGGTGTGTTTAGTTCCGATTTGTCCAATTTGTGTTTAGCTTCAGATTTTCATCAACCTAGATCCATTTGACTTGAATTTATCATCATTGGTTTATGTTTATGGTTTTTGATGGTGGAGAAGATATGAGAGAGAGAGAGAGATTTGGGTTGGTGGATTTAGTCTTGGTTGCAATCGCTGGAGAAGACTGCGGTGAAGATGGTCGCTAATTAGAGTGAGAGTTAGGGGTTTCAACTTGTATATGGGGGTGGAGATGATGGCGGGTTTCATCCAGATCGAGGTTGAAGGTGGTGGCGGTGGTTTTAGGTGGTGGAGGTGATGACTGACGAAGGTGGTAGTGGTGGTGGTGTAAAGAGGATGAGGGAAAAGGGAGAGAGAAAACGTTAATTAAGAAGAGAAAGTAAATTTGATTTTTATAAAAAGAATTAATATTAAATAGTATTTTTTAAAATTAATTAAAAATTAAAAAAATAAATAAATTAGATGCCAAGGGCATAATGCTCTTTTTAGTTTGAGAAACGACTAAATGCATAAAAGATTTAGCCATTTAAGACTTAAAACTATAAAAGTAAAAAATAAAAAATTCTAAACTGTAAAAATCATGTAATCACGGAGACCTAAAATCTATACTACTATATAAATCATTTAACATTCTCTCTTCTCCTTAATTTTAAGAGTTCTTAAAATTCAATTAAGATAAAATCTTGACCTTTCATTTTATCTAAATTAATCTCATCAACTCAATTTTTAACTATTTTATTCTCTCTTCTAACTTACTTTACCTTTTTATTCATTTAAAATTTATACTTTCACACAAGCACAATTATCCATTCATCTCAACATAATTCTCAAAATCTTATTAACTTCTCACTTTTTATTTCATAAATATAATTTTTTTTCATATTTTAATGTCTTTTAAAATTTATTTTAAAATTAATAAAACAATTGATGCAAATAAAAGAAAAATTAAAAAAAATGGACATGTTGCTGTAGAAAACTTTTTCGTGACATTGAATCACTCGAATAACATATCATTACATTTTTTAAAGCAACATGTTGTAAAACAGAAACTATTACATTTTTTAAAGTAACATGTTGTAAAACAGAAACTATTTGCTGACATAGGGTACGATGCTAGTGTAATTAAATCTATTAAATTAAAAAGAGTTTGAGACATTGAGTAATACCCGGTCAGCTTACAGATTTATCTTTCAAGACCGAACGATTTTCTCCCATAAAAAACTAAACGAAAACCAAACCAAACCACCAAACCAAGAATGAGTCCAGCAATGATCAGGGAGAAATCGGATCCTCCGTATAAGACGAATCTCCCGCATAATGGGAAGAATACCGATCAACCTCGTACAATCGACGACTGTTCACCAGTTGGCCACCTCACTCTCCGACTGATAAACCATCGTCAAACACAAGACTCGAGTAAGGGCTTTTAGTTTACTAATCCAATCATAATTATCTTAAATAACGACCAAATCATTTGTTTTCGATTTTAATTCACCGATATCCTTTGCCAGATTGGTTGTATACATGGAAAATCTAGCTCAGTTTCAGTCTGTAAAGAATTCATGTGACCGCCTCGTCATTGCCGGTACGATTTTTCAAAATTTTGTGTATTTTCTTGATCATGGACCTAATTTCATGTTTGGAATCCTCATTAATCATCAAATTGTTCACCTCTATGTTTGATTTTGATGAGTGTTGTACGAGACAAGACATTCATGGTTGGGTAATTACAATTAGGTCCTTCTACACACTTACCATCCCACTTAGATCTTTCTTACTTTGTATACAATCTATGGTAGCCACTCTACCCAATCTGTGGGTTTCTTGAAGCATATGCACCGTAAATAACCCTCAAGACATAGATTTAGGACTTTAGATTGGCCATCTATCTAGGGATGATAAGATGTGGTTAGTTTTTGTCCTACCCCGTGGGCACCATTAGTTTTAGAGAAAATTGGATAATAAAGATGTTATCATGACTGGATGCAATCGACTTGGGAAAACCGTGTAGTTTATAGACATTATTAAGGAAAACCTATGCAATCTTAGGGGCAGTGAATGGATGTTTTAGGGCCATGAAGGCATGAAGTGAGTAGCTCTACTTAAACTGTCCACCACTACTAAAATGACTCCCAAACCATGAGATTTTCGGAGGCCCTTTATGAAGTCCTTAGCAACATCCTCCCAAGTCCCAAACATGTTATGGTATCGGCAAAGGCTGCAGTGAGCCTGGATAGACTGCTAAAGTCTGCTAGTGCCAAGAGAGGTGAATTAATCAAGGCATTGGAAGGCTTTAGTGGTCTCTGACTTCCAGGGGAATGGAGCTTTTTTTAATGGGTTAAGGATTTTGCTATTTTGCCTTAGTAATAGACGAACCTTCTTTAGTAAATTGTCAGGCAAAGAAACCCACAAAGTTGGCTTCGGTATTTGACCGTTTTAATCTTATTCCGATCAGAGCTACTCCACCAACGATAATGTAGTACAAATACTCAATTGAGCCAAACTTGAGATATTGAAGATGTGAGTCCCAAGAGGAGCTATAGACCTAGATATCACTGAAAAGTACAACCAAAAATTGTCTCAGATACAGTTGAAAGACATGATCCATTATGTTCTGGAAACTGGAAGGAGCATTCGTGCGCCCAAGTAACATAACGAGGGATTCGTAATGCCCACAACATGTCTTGAAGGCTGTTCTGCTAGCATCTCCGGAGTCAACTTTATTTTGAAATTACCCTTATCTAAGATCATTTTGGAGAACTACTTACTCCTGTGTGATTCGTCTAACAACTCTTCAACCAACCTATCAGGGACAGCTGAGTTGTTTAGCTTCCCATAGTCCACACACAGATACGAACTATCATCTTTCGATTTTTACGAGGATTACTGGAGAGAGAAATAAACTTCTTGCCATAGTGAGTTACTCTTCCAATAGCTCATCTTATGCTGTTGAATCACAACTGTTTGAAGCAAAGGGTAACGGTAAGGCTGAAGGTTGATTCCTTGCATGTTAACTTTAAGAGGGATTTTATGATTAAACCCTTACTGAACATAAAATCACCCCTCATCGGTTGTCCAATTCTTGAATGGAGACTACTTGAATTAAAGAAAGTTCCACCCCCTGTTGTGCTATTTTATGCAGTTCATCCCTGTCAATCATAGTGAGTTTCTTCTTAGTTGCTCCTCTAAGAATCACTTTTTGATACATAAGCTCAATAGTGTTGTTTTTGTAATTCGCTTGATGTAGCCCAATGAAACGAACCATTAGACACCTAACACCATATCACTACTCTGATACTCTCTGATGTAATGAGATGCACATTAGATCTGAATTCCAGTTCTCACTTCTTGCATTGGAGCCCTTCCACCATCATATCAGATACGAACTGCTCCCCATTAGCCACCTTTACTCCATGGTGCTCTCGAGTTGATTATACAGCCCAGATTTTGTTTGCCAATCATGAGTCAACAAAGTTATTGGAGCTCCCCGAATCCATCATAATTGCAGCTCCTTTTTACCACAATGGCCCTCACCATCATTGTTTGATAAACATCTTCTACCAGCTAAAGCATTCATAGAGATTTTGGAAAATTCTGTTTCAACATAGAATTCTAACCTAACTGTCTCCTCTGTTTCTTCTTTAATTTATTTGTAGTAACATTGTTGTTTCTTCCCTTTACATCAATGCCTAGGAGTGTCTTTCTCATCACAAAAATAATTCAATCCATTTGGAGTTTGGCAAGGCTAAAGGCCTGAGGTATGGTTTGAGGATTAAACATAAGGACATTCAATTGGATTTCCTCTTCTAACCCAGCT
The DNA here is from genome assembly GCA_032274825.1 of Drosophyllum lusitanicum. NCBI lineage: Eukaryota > Viridiplantae > Streptophyta > Magnoliopsida > Caryophyllales > Drosophyllaceae > Drosophyllum > Drosophyllum lusitanicum. Next base: position 6,218 of record JAUEJL010052619.1, read on the forward strand.
AGAAGACAAGAGCATACTCTTGTGGTAGTTGTAACCTGATTGAAATGCTATCAAAGACATCATTATATTCTTGAACCAAAGCAGTTTTTTTTTTAAATTCTTAAGTTCAGGTGTACTTCGATTGAACAACTTACAAAATCTGTTAGTCAAAGCCTCTTTATATCCGTTCCAAGTTATAGGCAGCCCACCCTATTTATCATAAAGAATTGGTGCCATTTAAAAACCGCTCTACCTGATAAAGCCATGAGGTGAGATCATCACCCCCATATCTGGGAAACTCTACCTTAGTTAATCAAGATGAATAAGCCCCATCTCCACCACTGTTCCGAGATTGTGGTGGATTTACTTTTATTCCATCATTATATTTTTGAAATATCACAGTAAAATTGATTCATTTGTAGAGTAAGACCATTCATTAAATGGTTTATATAATTATAGTGGTTATGGCCTTGGAATTTTCAGCTATGGACATAGCATGTTGCTCCCTCATGTATTCAAACCTTCCACTCATTACGTATCTTCTGGTATTCGCTTCTGTGCTTGATTTTATGCTGTAATGTGGAGTTGTTTGATTAAAAAGATTTCCTCTTTTATTGCGTAATGCTATAAGTTGTGATCTCAAATATTTGAATCGGATCTCTTTTTCAGTTAAAGATGTGAGTGATTTGTGGCCCCTTGTCAAGGAGAAATTTGAGGAACGGATTCCGTTCAGAAGAGCTACATTAAACAACAAAAACCGTAATCCCCTATCCGTGGATAACCTGCCAGTTGAGTTTATATTAACTACAGATTCAAGGATCCGCATCAGATTACCTCAAGAGCAATTGTTCTTTTGTTTTCAAGAACCATATGCAACTGTGGTTTTTGTAACATGTGAGGTAACCAGTAACACATTTAAATTTCATTCATTATACAAGTTGACATCGTTAATCAAAATGTTGGTAGAAAATCTGAAAATGAATAGAAAAAATATGTTGTTTCTGTAGGACTTGGATGAGTTCAAAACAATCTTAAAACCACGTTTGAAATTACTCTTGCAAAATGATGAGGAGTGGTTCATTGTATTTGTGTCTAAAGCTGCATCAGATAATGACCAAGCAGACAAGAATGCAAAAAGAGTTTATGCCAGACTTGAAGTTGATTTCAACTCCAGAAGGAGAGAAAGGTAAATTTGCATCCACTATTACTCTTATTAAATAGTTCATTCCTTAACGTCGTAGGAGTTTCCTTTCATGATCAAATGATCTTATAACTTAGCCGATATGACCATAATGGATCATATAACTATTAAAATAATACACACACACACAAAAGATTAAGGCTGACAAGTTTTGACTCAAGATGAAACCCGACACGAAAAAAGCTACACGAACCCGAAATGGGTCAAAAGCGGGTTGACACGAAATCGATACAAAAAATAAGGTTGAGTTAGGGTGAACCCGACAACCCAAAGTGACCCATATGACCTGTTTAAGGGTAAAACTTTTAAGTACAAAATTTTCTTTGAAGCTTAAATATTAAATTTTAAAAAGGGGATGGTGAATTCAAATGGGGAGTGGCATCCTAGGGCAATAAGATCGGCCGAACAAAAGTACAAACCCTAAAAAGTTAAAACTATAAAATATAACAATAAAAGATTTAAAGTTAAAACATTAATGTTGCATCATTTTGGTAAATCGTTTTGGTCCTTGTTAGATAAGGATGCATTATTATTTTAATTTTATCTCGGTTGTTTAACGACATTATTTATTGATTATATCAAATTGTTTATTATATTAATTTGTAATCAAAATTAGAATCAAAATGAAACGAACTCAGAATTCAAAGTTTGAGTGAACTCGAAACAAACATTGAATTTTGAAATTTGAATTGAAACTAAAATCATATTCAAAATTCATATTGAAACAAGCCAGGAATTTGAACAAAAATTGTAATAAAAAACAAAAAAAATACACGCCAAACACATTTCGCTGAAATGGGTCAACATGAAACATGATTGAACCCGTCACAGAAATAAATGGGTCGACACAAAATTGATAGGAAACGAACGGCACGGACCCGATAATCCAAACCCGATCCGAATTGCCAGCCTTATGAAAATATGATTTAGGATGTTTTAAGGAATATAGTTTGGGCGACTTTCTACACTTTCAATCCATTTGACCATTTTATTTTTGCGAATGTTTTTAACTTTTTCCTATTTGACTGGATGTAGAATATTAGATATATGCCCAAATGGCCTATTTTTAAGATCAGTCGAAAATTCGAACTAGCCACCTCTATTATATTCACTAAGAATTGTGTTATGACTTTACTTGTGTTCTAGGTAAGTAACGAAGAAGCACATTAAAAATTTCTCTTTCTCATTCTATGCTCACTAAAAAAGTGTACCACACTTTCTTTCTCTTCGAAAATTCCAAAGAGACCACCACTCGGTGTAAAACTGCTTTATATAAAACTTTGGCCATATGTCATTTTTATAGACATACAACTTGCACAAAGCATATTGTGGTTAGTTACTTTTTGCATACATGTTTCAATCAGGCTTCAACTTGTAGCAAGATAACTTAAAACCCACAAGAACTTGGTTTGCATAAAGCATTTTTCATTGCTCGGCATCACCACAAAACCTTTTTGTAAATTTGATCAATAAAGCACATGCATTTCAATTTGCAAGAATCGAACACAATTCACCTTTCATTGCCTGCAACATTTGCACTCATTTAGTTTTAACCAGTCTTCTTATATGAAATTCTTTAGGAATTATTTGTCAAAAATACGCAAGCATTCTAAAAATATTATTAAACTGAACTAAGCTGAACATCTTTGTCTATGAGATTCAACTTTTGAAGTCATAAATTGTTATTTCCGCAAGTCATTGCATGCACAGGGAGAATATAATTCTTTACCCGACTATTGAGAACTTTTTGTGTAGACCCATCAATTCATACATGATGCAAGCCTAAACCAATACGAAGAATGATGTTTCCATACTGAAACATGAAAATACATGAATACACACACATACATACTTCGGTTTAGCTTCCTTCTTCCCTTTCTATCCTGCAAACAGCAGCAGGGAGGTCAACCTCCATGAAATTTCATTAATTGCTTCCCTTTTTCTCTCACTATCTATGAAATCAATTCTCAACTTAACAAGACCAAAACTAGAAGGCAAGGAGTAAGTGTCATATTTTCTATAAAGAATGATTAGTCATTATTTTAAGCTCTCCAACTTAAGCCATATATTCAATGGCATAATAATCCCCATAATTTGTTTATTGGTGAGATTGAACACATAATCTAACCTGTAATTAGTAGATACTTGGGTCTGTTTTCTTACTCAGGACTACTGGTTTACCAGGTGTTGTAAATTTGATCTACGTGAACCTGAAGTAACCTTTTGGGATGATTTTGAACTCAAAGTCATCGAGTGCCTCCGAAACACTCTTGATAAACGCATCCAGTTCTACGAGGATGAGATTCGTAAGCTCAGTGAACAACGTTTTTTGCCTGATTGGAGCTATTGTAACTTTTTCATTCTCAAGGTACCCCTCTCTCTCTCTATATATGTGTGTGTGTGTGAGAGAGAGAGAGATTAATGAATAAGAAAACATCAGGAGAAAATTTCTGTTTAAGATGGCTTTCATTCTACATATAGGAAAGCCTGGCATTCATGCTTGAGATGGCTCATCTTCACGAGGATTCATTGAGGGAATATGATGAACTTGAGCTCTGTTACTTGGAAACAGGTGCTTAATTATAAAATTCTTAAATTTGTTTATCCAACTTAGATAATTAATCAATTCTGGATTCTTAACTCTCTTTCTTTTGCGCGATTTAGTTAAAAATGGAGGAAAACAAAGGGAGTTTGGAGGAATGGAGCATGGAGATGATCAATCTGCAATACTAAAGCCTAGCAACAAACAACTAACACAGATTATTCTAGATACTTCTTTTAGGGAGTTTGAATTTCGACAGTACCTATTTGCCTGTCAAGCTAAGGTTATTTAAGATATTTAGTTAAATAAACTCAGAACCAGTTTCTGTATATCAAAATTAATCGTATGGATTATTTATGAGCCAAGCTTTTTGCAGCTGTTGTTTAACCTACACCGTCCATTTGAGGTTGCATCAAGGGGTTTTTCATTTATAATTAGTTTCTCAGAAGCATTGGCCCTGCGTGAGGTTGGCATTTAATCCAGATTGGTTACTTTTTAAATTGTTATTGCTATACTTTGTAGTTATCTAAATTTGATTGTTCATAATTTGTAATTCTCCAGAGTATTTTGCCCTTCTGTATGAGGGAAGTTTGGGTCCTAACCTCATGCTTGAGCTTGGTAAATGCAACTGCTGATCATTACAGAGATGGATTAGTGGCACTGGAGATAGAAAAAGAATATTATCGTGTACGGGGTGAATTGTATTCTCTATCCCGAGTTAAGGTAAAATAATTTAGTTTCATTTCAACATTCATCGAAGTAATGAATGATCATGAAACAAATTTGGGTCAAAATGAGGTAATTTTGATTTTTGCATGGATTTGGTGAGTGATCTGCAAAACCTTCCACTTTTTGATTTTTTTTATTAATTAACTTACATTGCTAAATATGATTACAAAAATCATATTATTTTAGTAATAATAATCTATTCTTTTGAACAAAGTGGTTTAAAAGGTCTTATGCATCCACATTTCACAATACATTTTTGGGTCACTTTTGACCCGTTTGCTTTTAAAGTTTAAACTACTTTATTAGTTGACCCATTACCGATTAAATATAACCTGAATCAACCCATTCTGAAGAGAACAGGTAAAATTGCCACCTCTAGTTTCTCAAATGGCATACATTTATTGAGATTTATTATCGTTTATTGAAGTTTCATTTATGTACTTCACAGTTCATGAGGCTTGCATATCTAATGGGGTATGGATCTAATATAGAAAGAAGTCCGGTTAACAGGTAACCGCTTAATTACTGGCTGTGTCATTATTGTCAATTTTCTGCATTTTCAGAAATATATATTTTTTTCATTTCTCTCTCTCTCTCTCTCTCTCTCTCTCTCAGTGCTTCCCTTAGCATATTACCTTGGCCTAAGCCAGCTACTTGGCCATCAGTTCCCTCTGATGCCCAATCTGAGGTCGTTGGGAAAGAAAAGGTATGTATATTCATTTCTAGTCTATTATCTTTATGCAATGATATTTGTTTTAAGCGTTTAATATAATTGAACTAAATATTATAGAAAATTCTTCAAGATACTCCAAGGATCAAGCACTTTAATATTCAGAGGAAACCATTGCCTCTTGAACCCTCTTCTCTTCTGCGCGAGGCTTATCGTAGAAAAGCCTCTCTTTCTGTTGATGGGTACAAAAATATTTACTTTTATACCCCTTCTAGATCGAGGTTTTGATTTTCAGGCACATAAAGATATATTGAGTGTCACATTCTGACGGTTCAACAATTCGAATAAACTCGAAGATTCTTCTGTCATTTAAAAATTTGTAAATTTTTCTGTATATTGAAAGAGATTTTATGCTGCCAGCTCAGGTTCAGAAGCACAAATTTCTCCTTCACTTACATCACCTTCTTCATCGATTTCAAGAACTAATTCTACACCGGTAAACTTTGAGAGCTCGATTGATACGATTAGACTTGCAGAAGTTTTAGTGGCTGCTGAGTATGCCCTACGTGTGACAATTTCTGATCCTGATTTATGGAAATCGTTATCATCTCTAAAGGACTTTGAGGTATATGACATTGACTGATGTCTAAATAATTTTATGATGCAAATTAAGACGTTTATTAACTCATTAGATTAGCTCACACACTTGATTTTTATATAAAACTAGCAAGAGATGCACATTAATATACAAATAAATGTTTATATGATGTTTCAGTATGAGATAATGGTCTTGACTGAATATATATATGGTTATATTAAGTAGGCTGGCCTAGATTGATTCTTCTCCTAGGGTGTGTTTGGATTTGCGCCCCTCTTTTTTTTATCTTCCTTACTGTTGATTGTAAAACTGTGAAGTTATTATCAATGAAGAATGTTCAATATAGTCCATACTTAATTCATAGTCCTAAGGGACTAATTTTAGCCTTTGGATCAATGGCATCAATGGTCCAGATTGCATTTTAAAATTTTGGGTGGAGTGGCATTTTCGTAATTCACATGTGATGCTTTTACAAATCGCATGTGATTGTATACTGAATAACTTGTGATTGAATATTAAAATTTTAGGACTATGTTTTTTACATGGACTTTATTGAACACAACTCTATTATCAATATATGTTTTTTACAGCAAAAATATCTGGAGCTATCAAAGGGTGCTGCTGATAGTTATTATCATGCATGGTGGAAAAGACATGGGGTTGTTCTTGATGGTGAAATTGCATCTGTGTACTTTAAGCATGGTAATTATGAACTAGCTGCAAACTCATATGAAAAAGTTTGTGCTCTTTATTCTGGTGAAGGATGGCAAGATTTGCTAGCAGACGTGCTTCCAAATTTAGCCGAATGCCAGAAAATACTTAATGATCAACCAGGTTACTTATCATCTTGTGTTAGATTGCTTTCTCTTGATAAAGGTTTGTTTTTGATCAATGAACGCCAAGCTTTTCAGTCAGAAATGGTTGGTTTAGCACACAGTGAAATGAATGATCCAGTGCCTTTAGATGTATCATCATTAATAACATTTTCTGGGAATTCGGGCCCACCCGTCGAGCTATGTGATGGGGATCCAGGTTCTTTGAGTGTAAATTTATGGAGTGACTTTCCTGATGACATAACTCTTGAATCACTTAGTCTTACCTTGACAGCTACCGACAATGCTGATGACCGTGTTAAGGTATAATACTAATTATTACTATTCAGTTGCAATATTAGCAATTAATATTATTCTAAAAGCAACATTTTCTTTCCTTCTGTTGTAATCTTTAGGCAATCAAGAGTAGTGGTGTTACAATATTGAAAACGGGTAGAAATACAATCACTCTTTCCTTGCCCCCACAGAAACCTGGTGCGTATGTATTGGGTGTTCTTACAGGGCAGATTGGTCATTTAAGATTTAGGTCTCATGGTTTCTCGAAAGGTGGTCCTGCAGACAGCGATGATCTTATGAGTTATGAAAAGCCAACTAGACCGATTTTGAAGGTAGTAAATGCTGTTTTCTTACAAGATCTAGAACTGAAAACAGATTCTTTTAATGCACTCTAAATATACAATTTTCTAATAATATTCTGTCATGAACACGTTTCTGTATAGTATATGGCAATATTTACAAATTTTTTTATTCATTTTATGTTCCAAATTTAGGTATTCAAACCACGGTCTCTTGTCGATCTTGTTGCAGCGGTTCCATCTGCATTGCTGATGAATGAGCCGCAATGGGTTGGGATAATTATAAAACCATTGAATTACTCCCTCAAGGATGCTGTTTTGCACATCGAGACAGGGCCCGGGTTAAAGATTGAGAACTCACACCCCATTGAAATTGAGAAATATGTCGATTGTGATAAAGATAGTTATACTGCTTCTGATATTCACAAAGAATCAGCTCAAATTACTCTTACAAATGGTATCATAACGTTACCAAACTGGGCAAGCAGTATAGTTAGCGTTTTGTGGATTCCTGTTCGTGCTATCAGTAAAGAGCTAGCAAGAGGAACATCTGCAGGTTATAATAACATTAATATATGCATGCTTTTTTCGATTTCACCATATTTTGACTATATAATAACCTTTGTTAGGTACAATCTCATCCCAAAGACTTACAGTTCTCGATGGACTGAGGACATTAGCTCTGAAACTTGATTTTGGGGTGTCACACAATCAGATATTTAATAAGACCGTAGCTGTTCATTTCACTGACCCATTTCATGTTAGCACACGTGTAGCAGACCATGGGAGTGATGGTTCTTTGCTTTTGCAGGTTTATTGCCATTAAAAAGTAACTTTATTTTTTTGTTATTAGCGTAAAGAATCAAATTGAGTTTATTCTTTTAACTAAAATTAAAGTTTTTGGTCTTTCTTTTTCCCCGAGTATTTCAGGTGATACTACAATCACAAGTGAAGGCCTCATTAAATATTCATGATGCTTGGTTAGATTTACAATATGGCTTTTCTCATGGTGGCCAAGGTGATAGGAGGCCAATTTCTGCTTCGTTTCCTCTTGTAGTTCCTGCAGCATCTAGGGCTGGAATATGTTTCGGTATAATCATGGGAAATACAACAAATGAAGGTGATTCATTTAAATTGTTTTGTTGTAAATTGTATAAACTTGGTTTTGAATCCACTTGTCTCAAAACCAAGTGACTGAATTATTTGTGGTTCTACAGAAGAAGAAAAAGTGGTGCATCCTGATACAATATTAAATATAAAGTATGAGATTTCCGGGGATAGAAATATTGGATCTCACACCCCAGTGTCTATAGAAACCAAATTACCCGAGGATGATGTCACACCATATTTGACATTCAGGAGTGCTATTGTTATACAACGACCCGTGCAGGAACCCTTATTAGTAGTTGGTTTTCTTCCTCTTCCTTCAAACGGTCTTAGAGTTGGACAGCTGTTCACAATGAAATGGAGACTCGAAAGGTTGAAGTATTTTGAGAATGAAATAATGTATGAAGTTAATGCGAATTCAAAGAATTGGATGTTTGCCGGGCGGAAGCAAGGCCATGCCACACTCTCTGCAAAACAAGGTGAGCCAAAGTTGGTGTTTTAATGGGCTGGGTCTTGATCTGGATGATCTGATCTACATCAAAAGACTTGATCATTGATCCAGTAAGCAATCAAGGAGGAGTACCCATTTATTCATTATTTTTCACCCCATAAAGCAAGTGATAAATAATGGGTGAAAATCATTAAATAGATACCAAGTTTCAATATCATTCTACTAAAGTCACTCAAGCTTTCTTTTAACTGCAAACACTAATCAAGTTTAAAAGTTGTTCCCTTGTGAAATTCTTCATAACTGGATAAAATGAAGTGGCAGAATAGAATTATTATGAAACTTGGTTACTATTTAGTGACGTTTTATTTCAAAAACTTCATAATGATTCACCAATATTGAAACATAAGTGGTTTTTGCTGCTGAAAAAACGATGGAGTAGTTTCTCTCTTTTCCTGAGGTTAGTCTAGAATTTGTTTCACTTTGACAGGTGCAAGGACCGAGATTTCAATATTGTGTGTACCACTGGCTGCTGGATATGTTCGCCCCCCGCAACTCCACTTGCCAAACATGAATGGGGCAAATATATGTTGCAATCCTGCTAGCCCTCATTTGGTTTGTGTTCTACCTGCAACTATGAGCTCTTCCTTTTGCATTCCAGCATGATGCTAGTGCTGCATATTTTTGTGTTCGCCCATTCTCTATCATGAGTGCATTGCAGCCTTGCAGCAGGGCACATATCGAGATGATTTATCTAGTTTTGTAGCTTATAATTTGTAGAGTTAGTTTGGTCTACTAGGTATGCATATGCGAAACTCCAGTGAAAAAATATGATCCTTTTATGATAGGGTTAGGGTATCACCAGAAAATAATTTGCTATGATAGTAAATAACTCTAGTTTCAGCACTGGTCACTACTGTCAACCACTGCAGTTCTCTTGCATTTATAAATTTGGATTATTTACATGTATTTATATATTAAACATTTAGCAGAAAATCTAGAATACTGTCTCTTTTAATTTTTGTTTTTTGTCTTTTTCCAACAATCATATTAACAAATGCCACTCAAGCTTATTGGTAACACATTCAACTTTAAAAGTGTATGTGTAAGAGCTCCCTTCTGTGCATCCCATGATTATTCAAGCACATACTGCTGGAATTTTTAAACTAGGATGCTTCTTGACCCAAGAAAGGAATGAAGGGATAAGGAGCTCTGACCCTTATGCAAGCTTCATATTGCCCTTTTTTTCCAATAAAGACCCAAAAGGTTACAAACTTACAAATCAGCTGCAAACAATCCTCAATAGCACGAGGCTGTGAATGAAGAGATGTCTGTCTTACATGCAGATCATACTCGGAAGCTAGTTCCTTGGCCTCAAACTTCCAATGTTATTGGTTCCAAGTGGGTGTTTTTGCACTAAATATCACTATAAAAGTTCCTCGGCCTCAAACTTCCAATGTTACCGGTTCTAAATGTGCCTTAAAGCACATTTGGTGGTTCAAAGATTCACCTCAAATTTTGTGATTGGACTATTATCATACAATTTCACTACAAGAAAAATGGCTTATTAAGGCCACACATTTTCGTCAAATAGTCTAATTGTCGCCCCAAAAGGTTTTTTGAGGCGACATGTCGCCTCAAATAGTACGCCGCAAAAAATTTGTGCCAAAAACTCATTTGCGGCGAAAATTTGTTAACATTGACTTCACCACATGGCCTTTTGCGGCGACACGTGTCGCCTCAAAAAGTTTTCGTCTCAAAAAGTCATTTTTCTTGTAGTGTTTGTCCAGGCTTTAACAATGCATAGTGTTTTCTCTCTCCCTTCCCGTTAATAAATGGTCCATGCATCAACTTGATGTTAAAAATGTCTTCTTTATGTATCCTGCTTGGTTTCGACAACAAAGAGGTTTTCTTATATTGATATGGTATTTTTTAGTCAAGTCAAGTATGCTCTTCACATTCTTAATCGAGTTGGCTTGCTTGATTCAGACAAGGAACTCTTAAGTTCTGGAATGTTTGTTTGGATCCTACTTTATACCAACCATTCGTTGGTGCTCTTCAGTGTCTTACCCTCATTTGTCAAGATTTGTTATGTGCCGTTAATCAAGTAAGTCAACATCTTCATGCTTCTACCACTGATTATTTTCAAGTTATCGAATGTTTTCTTCGATATGTCAAGGGCACTCTTTCTTATGGACTTTTTTTTTCCAACAACCTTTCGTGTCTTCTATTGTCAACTATTCGGATGTTGATTGAGTTTAGTGCATGAAATCTCGATGCTCTACATATGTTGTGCTATGGCAAACATGACAGCTGAAATAGTATGGATCACACATCTTCTTCGTGAACTTCATACTTTTGCCACCTGATCCACAAACGATTGTTTGTCAACTGGAGCGCTATTTCAATTTCTCATAAGTGCGCCAAGCATGTTGACATTGTTTTTGTTTGAGGGTCTCATTCATTTTGTCATCTTATACTTATTTTGTTCCAACCAAGCTTCAAGTAGCGGATATATGCACCAAGGGAGTGCGGTATGATTTGTGTTGGTCCACCACTTTTGAGGGAGTGCGGTATGGTTGGATGATGGGGATTTTGGAGTTGAGGCGCCGCAGGGAAAACCCCCTCGGTTGCCATCTATGCCTATGAGGGATATCCTGATGACACGGCCACATTGAGAAAAGACATACACAACACTCTCACATCCCTTTTTTCTTCTTTTTTTAACTGAAAAAGGGTTGGTGGGATAGTGGGCTAAAAATATGATCATTATGGGAGTTTTATTAGGATAGAAAGATGGAAAGGGTAGATAGAGAAAAACTGATGTTAAAATTGAGATAGTGAAATGGTGGAGTGACCATACCCTTCACTCTAAACTTGAAGGGGGTAATTAGCGTTAAGAGTATACGCAATGGATAGGATTTGGCATGATTGGTGGGGGACCACGAAGTGATTAGAAAAACTTCCCACTCCAACATTGCGTGGGTGGAGTTTGGATGTGGTGGTTGCTACGGCATGGGGAGAAGATGCAGACCCAACTTATTCTTTTTGTTTTTTTAATCTTAATTTGTTTTTTAAGTTTGATTGGTAGTTGAGTAGTTAGTAGGCGAGTCCTACAACTTGATATAGTGAAAAGTTATCTGGGGTTGAATGGTGGGAGAAAAATAGCTTACGTGAGGATGTAATAAGATGCGAGGGTTGTTAACCACTCTAAGCATAAACAAAATATTGAAATGGTATAGAAAAATAGTTATTTGGTTATGTCACTTGCTTGTATTTTGTAACCTCCTTAATTGTATTATGTATAGAAATCAATACATATATATACTTGACATCGTGGTGAACTTTAAAAACCTTATAAGCTAGCTAGGCATGAAATCATCATCAACTTTGGTGTTGGGTTAACATGTGGCCTGCAGAGATCGAAACCTTTATTGGGCTTTCTTCACTTTTTTTAGTTTGACTACAATTTGGCACTTAATTTATTGTAAGTTTTTAACATCTTAATTAATCAACTCTTTGCCTTTTCTAAAATGAAGTTATAAATCAAGCTAAAAACAAATTTTACGCGTTATTCTAACAAATAAAATCAAAATTTTTAGGATCAAGATGCTTAATACTAGACCAAAAGGAATTTCTGATTGTTAAGGTGTCATATCTTTCTTATATATTGAGTAGCCTAGCTGTCTAAAGGTTCTATTTTTACGGGATAGCTTTAGTGATTATGTTGACAATCCAATATCCAATAAATATATGTTGTGTACTTCATGCTAAAGAGAAAAATGTAATCTGGTTTTTGGTTTCACTTAAAACTTTTTTACCATGTATATTTTTCTGATTATTTAGAAAAGTTCACCAATTACATTTTTCTCTTTAGCATGAAGTGCACAACATATATTTTTCTTTTTATTTTTCAATTATATGTTTTCATACATATTTTAGCAATTAACCTCTTTAATTTATTAAGGGTGAGAAAAAAAAACCGAAATCGAACAAAAAAAAACTGAACCAATATAGCAACCGACGGTTTTAGTTTTCAAAATTTTAAAAACCGAATTTTTCAGTTCAGTTTTGGTTTTTAAACTTTCAAAAACCGAAAAAACTGAACTGAACCATTCCAAGAGGCAATATTGTGATTATACATGTCCAAAAATCAAATACCCTATGATTTTCCCATTTACATTAGGGTTCCACCAAAGAGACCTCACACTGATTCAGATCTCCTTCACAGTTGCAGCTTCGTTGGGTCGTCGCATTACTCGATTGAGTTCACCTACATCACTTCATTTCGAGTTGATGAGTTCACTTCTTCTCGATTTTATCTATTTCCAGCTTAATATAGAAATCCATTTCTAGTTGTTTATCTCGATTTTCAGATTCTAGTTTTCTGAGTTGTATGAAGTTCACCTGGAGTTGGTTGTTCATCTCAATTTTCAGTTTTGCTATTATGTTATTTATCGATTGGCTTTGAGTTTTGATTTGTTTTAACTTTGACTTTAAAGTTTAAACATTTGATAGACATTTTACTTGTATCAATTGCAATATATATACCTTGAATTAGGTGGCACACATCTTAATGTTTTTAATATAGTTTTAATCCGGTTTAATTTCATAGTTTGACAATGATTGGTTGTATGATTTCAAATCTTGATGATTAAAATGGAAAAGCTATAAAACCGAACCAAATACCAAAAACCAAAATTTTTGGTTTTATGCCAAAACCGAACCATGTTCACTCGTATAATTTATGCATAAATTAAGATAGATATGTAGGAATAGTGAGAGAAACTCAAGGTATAAATTAATATTGTGAGACAAGATCATGATATATAGTTCTGTAGGATGTCCAATTACTTTAATTAACTTTTGAAAATGGGTAGGACCTAATCCTAATCTTTACTTTTCTCACATTCAAATGTTAGCATATATACTCAAATAACAAAATGTTTTAAATCAAGTTATCAAAGCATATTCATAAGTTGAAGAATTTCTTTTTTACACCTTCGGAGCTAATGAAACTATTTTAGTAAAATTGAATTGTTTTAATTACCCGCACTAAAAACAACTCTAGTTTCTTTTGGATTTCTTTCATAATCAGTCACACCTGTAGCATTGTCATCATATTTTATGATCACATTATTGTCACGTTTAAGTTCTTTATAAGTATAAATAATCACAGCTCCGGCTATTTCTGATCTTTCTGAAAAAAAATGAAGTATTTAATTAGTGGATAAGAAGATAAAATAAAAGAAGAATTTAGGAGAAGAAAAAGGCAATATAGCGTGATTAATTAATTAGTAACGTAAAATAAAATTAAAGTACAAAAAAGAAAAGTGAAATTAGATGTGGTAGTTGGAAGAGGTTTAGTGATGTGGTCAGTCATGTGGATAGCAATCATGTCACATGGCGACGCCATTAATACCCACGACACGTTACTCATTTCAGAAACATAAGCCCTCATGTGTGTCTCACTTCAAATTATAAATAAATATAAATTATTTACTTATTTATTTTAAAATATATATATATATATATATATATATATATTGAAAAGTTTACTTTACAATTTTTTTATTACGAGAATCGCGACAAACAATCTTAGTCGTTTAGTTTCTCCTTCTTTAATTGGATTGTCCATCCATGAATTCCTTACATGCACATTGCCACACTCAACCCCCACGCTCTTCATCCA
>JAUEJL010052630.1:0-20589 GCA_032274825.1 Drosophyllum lusitanicum
ATCCAGCCCCCTCCAATCTTATAACCTATTTATAAAATTCCTTATAAATAGGATGATGTCATCATTCTTAAAAACATTATTTTTTAAAAAGGATTATGATGTCATCATCTTTTTCTTTTAAATAGGTTATAAGATATGTATATTCCAGTTCCACATATATGTTTCATATATATGTTCTTCAAAAGTATGGAAAGAAAACAAACCAAATAATCACTGCATTTTCCACTCAATCTAACTAATTTTCATATAAATGTAAAACAACAATAAATTGATTAGTTCAAACAAGTGAATGCAACATGCATGTAGATGCATTTTAAAGATGAAAAGCATATTAAATCTAAAAATCAGAAGAAAAAATAAATAAATACAAAACCCAATAAACATAAACAACCAACCTCAATTCAGAAACAGTCACTCCCAAAGTCAAGATGCAGGAAACACTCAAACTTTCATATGCACCTCAAATATCAATCATAATATGTCAATCTACATATTATGTCAAACTTCAATAATAAGTCAAATAGCATCTACAAGATGCTACTATTTGAACCATATTCTTCTCACATATTAGACATGTTATATTAATCAGTTACAGTCTTTAATACAGAACTATTTGAATCATATTCTTCTCACATATTAGACATGTTACATCAATCAGTTACAGTTTTTAATACAAATTATACACTTACATATATCATATCACATGGGTCAATTTAAATTATTAAAGGGATCTAAATAGAATCAACAATTCAACATATCCACAAACCAAAAATACATATTAGATCATGAAAAAAAAATCAGAACAAAATACATAACCCAATTCACACCACAATCATCCAACCTCAAATATCAATCATAAGAAAAATGTCGATCTACATTAAATTATTGATGGTCCGCGTGCAGGACCGTAGTGGTGTCCTGTGTGTATGTCGGCTGTCAAGCCCGTGACCAGGTGTCGCTCTATTTACCTATCACTCCCTAGTCCACCGCTTTTTGACTTTTTTTTATTGTATATTTTATATTTTTGTATTTGTTCATTTAAGTCCGCAACCAACAAAATATATACTTGCCAGTTGCCATTTTAATGGTTATTTAACAGTCAAAAATCAAAAACCATGATTAGCTGTTTTTAATACAGCCTTTCTTCACACCCTTTTTTTTTTTACAAAAATATAAATAAGTTTATTAGACAAATGTTAAATCGCTATACGAATTTACGTGCTAATATTCCTACTTTTAACATCTCAATCATCTAAGTGACAGGAGGAAGTATACGCTATTACGTTTTTTTACCTTACTTAAAGCAACTCGTATCAGCAATCGATCTCGACTAGCCCTTTACACAAAAAGACACATTTTTCTTAATATATCTTAAATGAGCTGAGCTAAAACTCCAACTTTTACAAATGCTAAACGAGCTCATTTCAATAAGTTCCAGCCCTATGACCTATGTTCAGGCTCAAACTCGACTCCTACACATCCCTACCGAGAGTTCTTACAGTTACTGTGAATATAACAGTAGATAACCATGCTTCAAAATTGCTTATATAATTATTGTAAGAAATTCTATATAAATTCTTCTACTGTCTGGATCTAAAGTTTTTCTTTAATTATATATAATTTTACTTATTCTAGAAAACCAATATGATCAGTTTAAATAGCAGTTTCACCTACACTTCTTACCTAATTTGTGTAGAGTGCTCTTAGTTTATGGATCCAAAACTTCTTAGTACCACATAAAGATAATAATTAGGTAATCTGTCTAAAGATAAAGGTTTCGTCGTTAATGATTTTAAATACTACTTGTACCAATAGAAGTGACCCATTTAACTTCTAATAAATCGATTTGGATTATTTTTGTCTTACATAGGCCAATCAATTTATAAAAACTCTGGCTAAAAAACTAGTCGAACGAGTTGAAAGTCATCCTGAGTTGCAGTAACTTATCACGCAAAAAATATTTGGATGATTGTAGGTGAATTAACCTTTTCAAATCAAACTCAACGAGTTAATTATTTGTGTATAAAAAATAATAATAAATGGAGAGGATTTTTGAGTGTCAACTCGATCTGATTCAACCGACTTCAATCCCATACTAAAATATGACCCATTACCCGCCCGATTCATTTTGCCCCTTCTGTGACTGTACCTTGCTCGTAAATCTGGAAGTAACACTGCACATCCTTCACCTTCATCATCTGTGATTTAAAATTTTAGAATTTGAGTTATATGACCAATATAAGTAATAAATGAACATGCCTATAGACTCGCAATAATTTGCTCCTATTATTTCCTTCTTTTTCAATATTCATAGTTTCATACTTACCAGTCACACAATCATAGTATGCACTTTATAAATATTACCTTCCAACAAAAGTAATATGAAGATTTACAGTTATCATTATAGATTTAACAAAATGGGCCCGCTCAGTGTTCAGATAGCTTTAAATTCCTAAATACCCTTCATAAGAATAATCATTTCCGTCTTCGGTTAGTTTTAAATTCCTAAAATATCCTTCACAAGATTACCCTTTCACACCTCAAAAAAACAGAAAAAGAAGATAAGATCTTGAATCTCAATTGGATATCATGGTTAACTCTCATGCATCAACCAAATAAGTCATTTAAGTTGCAAGATTTTGTGAAAGAATGGAATTTATTTAAGTTATTCTAGAACAGCGAGAGTAGTACCTTTGATCTTTCATCAGCATTATGTGAATCTCGGCTCGTAATTACAACACAAAGTCGCCAAAATCCCATACTTATCTGCACAAAAACATTTAAATGACTGCTACATCCCATTAAAAGAAGCCTATTTTAACAAAATAACAACATAGATATAATATAAATATATAATATATGGAGAGCTATAGTGTAACATACCATCTTTCTCGATCTGCAAGTTTAGTAAACCATTAGAGCTAGGAGAATACTTCATCATCGTCATGATTATTAGTATTATTAGAATGAGAATTGATAGATAGAAACTCTTCCATTATAACTCAGATAGGAATGACTAGACAATTAGATAAGTAATTTATCGTCCACTAATTTATATAAATTAAAAAAGAACAGAAATTACAAAGGAAAAACGACTTATTCTACTCCCAGCAAAAATTTTGAATGATTCTCAATTGAACTCCTTCAATCGTCTCTTTAAAACATCCATTGACTTCTTACGATTACTCTGTTTTCCACCTCTATTAGAAAGACTCCCAAACAGGCCATCAGGTGAATCTTTATATTTCTCACAAATGATTCCCACTTTTTTGTAATCCAATGTGTTGTAATTCTTCATACGAATAACCGGATTCATGAAGTTTTCAGGCTGACTGCTCAATAGAAGATTTATCAACTGTCTTACTTCTAACAAACACCCTCTGAAACTACCTTCTTTATATATTTCGCTTAATCCAGTACCATGAAACTTCTCATCTGCAAATTGCTCCAAACTTTTGAGATCGTTATTGATGCCCATCACTGCATTTGCAGTGAAACGTTTTACACTATCACTAAGCAAAGTGTCCATAAAAGAGTTGTTAATATGTTCAAGGGCCCCATTACCAATTTTATACATAACATCCAGAGGTAAAATCTGTTGAGCAATTGATAAAATAGTGTCGAGATAAATAACAACCTCGTTCATGTAATCACTTTTGTGTTGTGAAACATCATCTATAATCCAATTCACGTGCTCTGTAAGTGCAAGATACTCGGTCAACTTATTGTTAACTAAATCTAAAAGAGCAAGATAAGCTTCATCTCTTGAAGTTTTGAGAACCATTTTGGCCATTAATGTAGTTTGAGGCCTTGCAATTATTCGAGCGGGAATACCACATTGTTTTGCTGCAGTTTGAAGGAAATAATCACAAGCTCTTTCAAGAAAAGCGATATTAGCAGCAATCTGCATTGCTTGAGGTACACCTGTGCTACCGCTTTGGATTGTATTGAGTATAACTTCATTTAAAACATCGATCAGTAGCTTATCGAGATACTTCCTCGCAAAGTCAAAGAAGTTCGTTTGACCACCGTAAGACAAGTAATTAACCGAATCCTTGATGAATGACCTGATTATTCGACAACAGTCAGGAACCATTGAAGAAAAAGGAGCAACATATGGGAAAGCCGGCATAATATCTGAAGTTTGAAGATGAAAACAAAGGACAGTTGACTGATACTCTGACTCCTTAATAACCATCTGTTTACAATCGTCATTGATAATCGCATCTTTGATTTGAAGTCGACACTCTGCCAAAAGAAGCTCGTGATATTTATCCCGACTATTGGTCAATGCATCAAGGATAGGACCAACATCATACCCATATTGTCTTAAAGTGGCCCCAAGAAGCGTTACATAGTCCTTCACAAGAAGAAGATGACTTGCAGTGTCCATTTGAGAAAACTGGTTCTCCAAAGTTAAAGTCAGCTTAGATACAGCTGTTTCCCACATGGACTCAACTTGGTTAGGCAATAGTACATCACCAGCTGTCCTGAGAACCCGATCCTCAACTATAAAGTAACCAGCAATCTGTGCCAAATAAGTCTGATGTGATCCAAGAAAATGTTGCACCGAAGAAACTTGTAGATCAGAACTCAACTGCAACATACGGTTTTTGTAGTAATATTCCCGAAACTGATCACCGATTCCAAGACATATGTGGATATAATATGCCCGATACAATGGCATAAGATTAATTTCCAGGACAGAACTTTCATCGATTTCTTCAACATCTAATGAATAAGTGAAATCTCCAAGCCCTAAACTACTTTCTTCTTCAGCTTTCTTCTGGCGAGCAAGCATATCTTCGTTTCTTTGGCGAGCGGAGGAAGCAAATCCTATTGCTTTCTGTCCAATATCTTTTGAAGTGCTGCGTATATGAACCAGCCACTCGTTAATTTCACCACAAACTTTTTTCTCGATATAAGTTTTTATAACAGGAACCCTTTTCTCCACTAGATTTTTAAGAGTCTTTACGGGAATATTCTTCATGTAATTTTTCTCTATCTGATCAATAGCTTTCAAAGCAGGGTAAAACTGACCATCAGATACATGTTTGTTACACTTTATACAAAGTTCCAACACCTCAACACACACTCTTGACATCTTAACGGCTTCTGTAATGTTTTTCTTGATTGAATATGATTCAAGCAGATCTTCAAGTCTTAAAAGTAATGCACTCCCAATCTCTTGCAACCTAAAATTATCACTTGCAAGTTCACTTTTTAACTCTTCAGCATCAACCAACACACCACGTAGTTCATCAACTGCAACAATGAATTCTTCATAGTGGAGCTTGCAGAGGTCTTCGATTTCAATTTCCTTCTTTTTCACAACGTTTTTGAGCTGGTGAAGTAGAGTTTCAGGCTTTCCCATCTCAAAGGAATGCCTAACCATAGGAGCCAAATCCTCACCATTGCCTATCAAAGTCATAAGTATCGAGTCTTCAGCTGTGTCTCCATTTTCTGTAATGTTTCTTGATTTCATTTTTGCATTCATCATTGATCTCAAGACCTGCATATAAATGAACCCACAAAAAATGACAAGATAAAAACAATAATGATTGAATAGCTAAATAAAACTAGTTCTTCAGAACGAAATTATCATTCTTTTCGAGTTTTATTCCAAATGTAATATGAAACACAAGACATGAGTGTTTTTCTTCTAAGTGTTGGAACCTGGATGCTATTCTACTTCTAGGCAAAATAGATTTACTAAGAATACCGTAATACTTTCAAGCTTTTATCAACAATATACTTAAAGAAAAAAAATTTGTCAATCAAATACCTCTACATTCACAAACATATCACTCACATATTAACTAACGTAAATGGTCAATATAAGACAAGATGACAAGGTAAAGACCAGTTTGACAAACAAAATGTTGATCATCTTAACCATTACTTATGACTTATACTATATAATTTGAGAAAATTAGACAAAAGTGATTAAAATTCAAGATTATGATGATACAAGTATATGATTAGAGAAGTTAGAAAGTGCCATGACATTTCTATCCAGGGGACGAAGATAACTAAGCAATCGGCATTTGTTGTCTACAAGATTCAAACACCCTAATTCTACTTATTAGTGCTCCAAAGCCAAATTCTACAAATGTAAGTTCCAAGTGAATAATAAAACCACAATAACTGAAATCGTTTTAAACCAATCTACTAGTAAAGTATGCATTCATCGCTTATCATACTTAGAAAACCTTGATTGGTAGTTAATCGTGAGTGGCTGTTTTCAAGGCAATTAACTCAAACTACAGAACAACTTTTTACGTATTAAACCAATACCTTCAAACACGCCAAAAATAAAAAAGAAAAAAAAGGACATTTTCTACGCATTAACAAGGGTTAAAAGCAAATCAACCGAATACAGAAACCTAATACAAGCATCCATTTCACTATTCTAAACCTGCATAGATTTTCCTACGTTTTTTTTTTCTTTTAAAAAGCAGCAAATCCGGTAGCAAGAACAGTAAGAAATCATGAACTGGAAATTAGTAGGCGAGTGAATCTAAATCACCATAAAAAAGTGACGAATTCGTAATTTTAGGAAAAACCTAAATGCGGTTTACATTGATGAATACGTTGAATCATTGATAGAAAACCTCAAAGAAAATAAAAGTCGCGAAGATTGATCGAAAATGAAAGCACTTACAGCAAATCGTTGTGTCGATTGAGAAATAAAAATTTCGTTCAATTGAGAAGAGATGCAAAGAACTCTACGAGACGATGATCACAATATTCGCCCTTGGAAATGCCTTCGGTGTTTGAACATTCACCATTTTCTGATTGTTCATTGTTTTTAGGGCAAACTACAAAAATACCCTGCGTTGCTTTGGGTACATAAGACACAGAGCATAAGTATAGTATAATGGGTAATCACAAGCACATATATGAAATTACCTCATATAATAATAAAACGACGTGTGAAATTAACGGTAATTAACTACTGTTATATTTACATATAGCTTAAATTATCAAAACACTTAAATAACTAAAGTACCATCACCTATGTCAACTGTTATTAACCGTGTATTTGGAGAATGTTCAGGATTGCTATTTAAACCGGCAAATCTAAGACCATCAGCATCCAACACATATTACTCTATCAAATTTGCTGCCATATCAGCATCCATATCATTTTTCACCTCCAACCCTCTCTAACCCATAAACCCTCACATCCAACCATATTCAATCATACATCAAATATTAATAAAAAAATATATTATAAGAGAGAGAAAGAGAGAAGAAGAAGAAGAAAAAAGAGTTACCCGCAACGGGTTTGGGGACTCGACGGGCTCGGGAATACACCATCACCCGATGGGGGGCGATGGTGTTCCCATCCAACCCAAGCACAACCCGCCATCGGGTATACATACCGATGCGGATGGTCAAATATTGTGTTTGGAATTGAAGCTTGAGAGCGCTTGGAGAGGGCGTTGAAATCTCTCATGGTGGGAGGACCACAGCACGGGAGGAGCCGCCCCACTCCATGGCAGTGTGGGTAGTGGCCTCTAGTGGTAATCTCTATTGTGGAAGGCATGGGTGGTAGCTTTCGGTGGGCCTAGCTCTTCATCCTTCTCTCTTTCTTATTTCTTTCCTTTTTTTATCTGATAGTAATTGGTAGCGGATATTTTATGAGTCTCGGAATTTGATATGATGGAAATTAAGAAATGATCAGTACATAGCTGAGTGGTGGGTAAGTCGTGGAAAAAAAAATTGACGTAACAATATAATAAAGTGTAACCACTATGTAATATCTCGTAAATATAATATACAGTAGGATACGTAGAATTAACCTTTTTTTATAGAATAAGACATGTATAATTATCACTTCGACATTTATTAAAAATAAAACAAGTCATTTAAATAACAGAAATCTCTTTACTCAACATGATTACAAATATATGTAAAAATAGATCACTGCTGCTTATTTATACTATATTTAGCAAACTATCTCTCTTATTTTATTTTATCCCTTAAGATTTCAGCAATAAAAAATTATTAATATACCCTTAAAATAACATCCACTTTTTAATCCTTCATTATCTCTCCTACTTTACATATTTATCAATAAACATATTATTTCATAACTATATACTTTTCCACTCACATAAAATAAAGATAATATTTGGTTTGTTATTTTTTAAAAGTTTGTTTTAAAAATAAAAAAGGTTGATGAAAAAAACAGAGAAATGAAACTATATGTTAATAAGGTAAAAACAGTTCATTGAATATCATGCCCCAATCTTCTATAAAATTGCATATAATCGCATAGAAACTATTTACCACTGTAGCATTGTGTGGATACCATTCAAATGTTTTATAAATTAACAATAGGAAAGATGAAAAAGTAGTATAAAAGGAAGCTAAATGTTTAAGTGACATGCAACTCTTTAGACTATATTATTGGTAAATTATATTGCTTTTTATATAGCTTTTCTAGTCATAAGTATACTTAATGTGTTAATTGTTTAAGATATATTAAAAACTAATAAACAAAAGTGGTACATTAAGGTCCCGTTTGTTTTAGAGAATCCGAAGAAATAGAATGGAATTGAAGTCAAATTTCGTGCTATATTACGTTTGGTAAACTTGTTTTTAATGAAATCTCATTCTTTAGGATGTTTACATTCCTTAATGGGAAAGTCTATTCCATAGTTAGCTGGATAGAATTGAAATCAATTTAATTTCTTCAAATTATGCGAATCAAACGGCACCTAAATATCACTAAGATGTTCATTTCTCCTTAACGTTGAGTTTCAAGTCTCGCTAAAAACATAGGTATAAATTAAAGTGTGTGTTTGGTGTTAAAAAACAGACATATACGTTATACTCGAATAAATATGTTGTATTTAGTTATTTATGGATGATGATACTTTATTGTTTTTTATTGCATATAAGAAACCATGAGAAAATATTATGAGTTCATTTATTGTTCTTTGAATTTTGATTGCGACAAATAATATAAGATTGTCAAAGTAAAGTTTGGGATGCCAAAATTGGTTGCGGCTCCACAAGATATGATCTCCCGTCACAATTAAGGAAACTAATTTTAGTTTTGTACCATATATAGAAAGAATTTGCATAGTAATTTTTATGGAATTTTAATATTATTATAATAATTTATCTTTTATATTATTTTATAAAGAATGTTCAATATAGTCTATAATTAATTCATAGTTCTAAGAAACTAATTTTAGCCTTTGGATCAACGACATTAATGGTTCAGATCAAATTTTAAAATTTTGGATGGAGTGGCATTTTCGTAATTTTTCGTAATTCACATGTAATGCTTTTACAAATCACATGTGATTGTATACTGAATCACATGTGATTAAATATTAAAATTTCAGGACTATGATTTTTAAATAGACTTTATTGAACACAACTCATAGAGTGTATATGTATATGTATATATGTATATGTATATTTATATATATAATAATTGATTTATATATTAAAATGATTTTAAATTTAGAAATAAATAAAAAAGAAGAACGAGGGGTATTATAGTAGTTCAAGTGGAAAAACAAGGATAATTTGATCTTTTTAACTGTATCAGGGACCGTAAATGAGACAAAGTCTAAATCATAGTTATTACCAGCATAATAAATAAAGTTTAAGGACCGTATATATAATAAGTAGCAAACCGGACCATCTGTGTAATTTGCTCAAATATATATGATCAAGTCTGTGATCTCGTTGTTAGATTCCTCATTAACAGACGTACTGTAGACATGACATAAAGCTTCAGGCTTAGTAGGCAACAACTTCAAAAAAAAAAAAATTAAAAAGAAATTGAATTAATAAATTTCACCTTGAGAGCACAATAAACTAATTAATAAAATCACAATAACACTATCTAATTAATGGCAAAATGAGATCGAGCACAAATTAAGCGTTCATACATTACGATCTTACAAAATAAAAACTTATACAAACTGAAATTTGTGTTTAAAAATGGTTTAATTCTTAAATTTTACTCAATTATTTTTGTTGCTTCACCTGCTATAAGAGTGTGCGGAGTGGCAATGGGATGGGTGGGGGGCGAAGTCCAAGCGCGACATGGTCTGAGATTCTCCACACCATCGCGCCGTGGTGGAAGGGATGAGGTGGTGGCTACCGCGCTGTGGTGGAGGGAGGATGATTACCGAGTTTTTTTTCTTTTGTAGTAAATCTCTTTTAAAAAATCAAAGAAGAAATTCAAGACAGATCCATTATATATCAAACCTGGTAGAAAACCGAAAATGCAAAGGGAAATCCAATTTTTTCATATAGCCACATATTTGTAATCCTATATGATTTTACACATTTGCCCTTTTTCTTTTTATTGGTTCAGATACTTTTAAGGTAAAATTTTATTTATTTAATTTTCGATCTATTTTCTTGGTCTCATAAATAACCTGAATATTTATTTTAATTATATTTATTTGTTTTATGGTGTTTTTATTTTTTCTTTACTAAGAATTTTAATTGAATTTTTATTTAATATATATTTTTGCTTATACTTTTATTTTTATTAAGTATTATTAAATGTGAAGCTAATAAAAATATGTGTCCTAGAATTTAATGTGGTGGGAAGTGACCACTACGGACCTGTGTGGTGAACTGAGTGATAGGAGTGAAAAGCTGACGTGACAGTGTAGTGGAAGGTAACCACTCCCACCAATCTAATAGGTATGAACTTTTAAAAAACAGTTTAATCCCTAAACTGATATAAATAAACATTTTAATCTTTAAACTTTAATAAATATTGTTGTGTATCCTTCCTATTTATTTACATGTGATGTTGTATTATATATCAAGCAGATAATGAAAGATTGCAAATTAAGAGACCTCCTACAAAGGCAAGAGGATCCACAAGAACCCCAACACCTTCCGCATCATTAGGTAACACGATGTCTGGTTCGTCTATATACGGGCTCATAATAATTTGTAGACTTAATTGACTTCATAAATTTTCTTTTAACTATTTAAAAATTACAGATTTGATTCTTCTTTCAAAAAAATTGTAAACTATATCCTTTAATTTTGGTTTTTTACAAAATTTCGTTTCTAACATTTCCTATTAACTAAGTTAACTTCTATAAATTGATCATTCTATCTTTATCCTTCTTTTTATTTATTTTCTTAATTGTAAATTCGTTATTTTTTAATTATTAAACCATCGTCCTTTTTTCTCTCTATCAAACCATCCCCCCCCTCTCTTTATTTCTCTTTCCCTCTCAAGCCACCGCCTCACCTCCCCTTGTTGAAGAAGATCGCCGCAGCCACCCACCATCTCCCCCTCGCTGCATCACCACCACCTCTGACCCCCTTAACCCCCTCACAGCATCACCACCACCCTCAACCCCTTACTCTATCAATCTCTCTTTACCCTAACCACCGCCACCCACCACATCGCCGAAGAAGACACCATAGCAAAAGTTGGTATGTGATTCTGTTCACCATCTCTCGAGAAGACCACCATCTGTAGTGCAATTGACGTAGCGATGAGTGCTTGTGTGTATTTCCGTACGTGTGTCAATGCAATTGCATATCTAGGGTTTTCCTAGTGTTTGTGTGTTTCGGCGTGAGTGTGTGCGAGTAGGGAGGTAGTGATCTAGGGTCACTACGAGTTCTAGGATTTTCCTAGTTTTCGAGTTTCTGCTCACCTCTTCCTTGCCTGATTCAATACTAAGAGATATTAGGTTTAATTTCTAGTTTTTGAATTTTTGGTGGTTGTAGAAGGTATGTTCTTGGTGGTGGTGGTGGACAATGGTGAGTGGTGGTGGGGCGATGGTAGACGGTGGTGGTAGAATGGGTGTTCATGGTGACCTTAATTCATTTTAAGCACAAAACACAGTAGTCTGATTTTTTTTAATTAAAAAATGTATATTATCAAAATTAAAAATTAAAAAAAGTGTAAAAAGACCTAAATACCCTAGTCCGTTGGACTTAATGACATGTGCTTAAGGCATAAAGGATGTATTCTATGCAACAACAAAAAAGGCAACTAAAGGATATAATTTCCAACTTTTTTTTAAAAAGCACCAAATATGAAATTTATGAATAATTAAAAGATCATTTATGAATTTAACTCTAAATTGTATATTGTAAAAGAAGTGTTGTCTTATATACTAGCCAAAATAGCGAACCAAAATAGTCAACATCTCAGGTATCTAGCTCACTATTTTACTGTTACAATGAATGCATGAAGATTATGTTTGTTGTTTTAAGTCTCAAATCTTGGATACAAAATGATTAAAGGATGTTTGTTGACTCCACCCTAAAATTAAACTACGGCCAATTTAACTAATGGGAGTACCATACTACTTGACCAGAATGATCTTCAAATACTAGAAAAGCAAACTTTTGGTTCCGGTGTCGGAAAAAGTAGTTATAAATAGTATTCATCGACCAACAACTAGTGATCGGTTTGAGGAATCTCTATTGGAGACGCTACATGATTGGTTGTCAATGATGAAAGGTGTCAAGTAAGACGCAACCGGCATCTTTGATGGGAGCATAGGCAGGGAAGCTTCAGAGTTCAATACTTGAATCGCTTGTCTCATCGTCGGCCGATGATCTGAATAAGGATGTGCGCACCACAACCCAACGATCATCAAACGCTTGATATTTTCTTCCTCAAATTCCGACCCGAGATATGGATCAACTGCTTCTAAAAGACTCCCGGTCTCGTAGAGCTCCCAAACCCATACTAATAACCATATTTGATTTTCTTGAGCCTTGTAGTCTACGGGTTTTCGCCCACATGCTATTTCCAATGCAACAATTCCAAAGCTAAAAACATCTGATTCTTTACTTGCCTTGCCCGTTGCTACACATTCAGGAGCCACGTAACCAACGGTTCCAGCCAACTTAGTTGTTTGCGAGCCTTTCTCGTGATCAACCAACTTAGCTAGCCCGAAATCGCCAAGCTTGGCATTGAAATTAGAATCCAACATCACATTACTGGACTTGATATCTCTATGCAAAACACATTGCTTCCATTCTTCATGGAGATACAACAAAGCAGAAGCAAGACCATGAGCGATTTTGTACCTCGTGGCCCATGTCAATAAGCTTTTATGCTTGAAGAGATGTGAATCCAAGCTTCCATTTTCCATATACTCATAAACGAGTAGGAGGTTGCCTTTCTGGTGACACCAGCCTGTAAGCTGCACCAGGTTTCTATGCCTCAATTGGCTAATGATCTTAACTTCTGATGCATACTCCTTGATCCCTTGTTTAGAACTTTTTGACACCCTTTTCACTGCAACGTATGTGTTCGAATCTTTCAGAAAACCTCTGTAAACCCCACCAAAACCTCCCTCCCCAAGCTTCTGGTTCTCGGCAAAGTCACTTGTCGATCGAGCTAATTCATTGTAAGAAAAACGTTTAGGCCCGACTCCAATTTCGAATTCATTGTTCATCTCAACATCAAATGAAATTTCTTCTTCCTCTACATCTTCCATGGTCTTTCTTCTCCTCCTCCACAAAACAAATGTAATCACAAAAACAATAGTAATCGTAATTATAACCGATAATCCTATTATTAATCCCCTCTTTGCGTTTTTTCTTTTTGGGTCCGTGTTTGGTGGCTGCTCGTTGATTTCATCAACAGGTAAATCTGAACTATCGAAAGTCCAAGATTTTACGGCGTTTCTCTGGAACCTGTCTCCTGTTGCCGCTGAAAACCCGAAAATAACCCATTCAGGCAACTCCTTCTTGAGATCAACCGTGTAAACAAGTCCATCTTGACGAACGACAGAATTGTTTTGAAAACCAGTAAACGAAACACTAAGATTTTTCGAAACTGGGTCATATGTAATCCAAGCATGACACTCTCCCCCGCCTGTTACATTGCTTAACCATTTTTGAGACCTAACAGAAGAAAGAGAGTTAATGCTGATACCCACATGATCACCCATGGAAGTCAAGTTTGAGTCAACAGGGTCCCAACGGTTCCAATAGGTATCAAACTCCACTGCCACAAATTGATTAATGGCGGCAGTTGTTATAGCATCTGCCGGAAGCCCCATGGCTCCACCGGCCACTACCACAGAATTATTTTGAGCAAGAAAGAACGTGAGACCATCTCCATAAGATCTATTCCGGTTTGAATCGATCACAAAGGTGAAATTGGTAGAGAAACTTGCTACTTCACCGGTTCTGTTGCTCCAAAGATGAAGTGATCTGATGTATGTTGCCCGTCCGGCTTTCGAGCTCCAGTCCGAACCAATACTATCTGGCGTCACCTGGATTCCGCCATCGGAGATTTTAGCTCCGTTGCCTTCGATTATTATGTCCTGTTTCTGATTCTGTGGGACAATATTTGTGAAATTGAAGGTAATTGAAGCTGCATAAGGGATCAAAATAAGAACGAAGGAAGTGATCAGATGGGTTATGAAGAACATGATGAAATATGCATGAAAGGTTGCAAGTTTTGTTGTTTCTTCACATGAACATGAGTCATTTAAGCACTCTTTATAAAGATCCTACGAGAAAAAAATATTGAAATCTGTGTCTATCTTCTTTCTTTTTTTTATTTGTTTTTCAGATGAATCACTTAAATTTCTGTTTCTTATTGGATTATAATAACGGTTTTATGATCTTGACAAGTGACGGTGAAAAAAATATCAAAGAAACCGTCTCTGATTCTTTCTCATAACGTTCTGAAAGTCAAACGAGAGGATCTATATCTATATCTATATATATATATATATATATAATGAAATCATGACCTAGTATTTTGGTGGTAATCTTGCTGAAGCTAAAGCACCTAGCTCCATTGATGACCTTTTCAAAAGCTTACTTATAATAAAGAAATCATGTCATATAATACAAATTTGAAAAATAAGCATTTATGATGAAGAGTAACATATCCTACATTTCATTTAATATTAGATTGTCAATAACTGTAGCAAATTAGCAATATGCTTGCTTGGCTAGATGCTAATATTGTAGTTTTTTGTAGGAGATGTTATGATCCTCCCTTCACTTATTTCCTCTCTGTTTTTTCAGCTTTTTACAGGCGTTCCCTTTTCTTTTTGTTTTACTATCCTTTGTCTTGGTTCTTTGGCAAACACTGCCTCATTCTCTCAGAACTTGACAAGCTTTGTACTGAATAACTGATTGTTTCTGCTTCTCTCTGCATCTGCTAGCACTGTGTCAGTCTTCGTTTCTCGATTGCGAGCACTGATTCTTTCTTGGTGACTTTGTTGCTATCATTTTCTTTCTCATTCATCTTCTATCACAATAATAAGTATGTAACAATTAACACATTCTATGAGTTAATTTGGATGGCTTAATTTCTACATAACCTTTACTCAAGCATATGCTTCAAAATGGGTTATGTTAAGTCCATTCGTGGCTTTATTCATTCATTGTATTCAAGGCTTAATTCACTCGTTGTATTAAAATTTATTAGAAACGATATAGTTGGCATGCAGTTATCATATTGTATTCTGTAAACGGTAACAATAATCCATATTTCCTTATAATATTTACATATAATAACAATATATATATCCTAAGAGAGCCCAGAGTGGGCCTTGGGGTGGCGATGTGGTCGACCAAAGGCGTCGTGGTCGGTTAAATTTTGTTAGGCGATTTGGTAGTAGTTTGTTATTGCTTGTAAAGATAATTTTGTGTAAATATTGCTTGATATCTTGAACCTACAACTTTCCACCGCACCGTGTCATGGTCTTGGTTTGAGGTGTGGCAACCGCATGGCGTGAGAAAGAAACAGTGGAAAATGCAAGTTTTTATTTTCTTTTCGGTACTTGAACCATCTCTCTCTTTCTCTCCACTTTATTTATTTTTTCTTATTTTTAATTGATTAAATAGTTGTTAAGTGGGTCCCAGAATCTAGTATGGTCGAAAATAATCACTACGAAACTGAGTGGTAAATTAAGTGGGGGAGAAAAAAGCTAACATGGCATTATGGAGAAGGGTAACCACACTGTTTACTCTAAGACAACGTTATAAACACGTAGGATTCAAGAGGGTACAATAATTTGATACGTGTGAACTGTGAACAAGTTGCGAGTAAATTAAGAGGGTCATCCTCTGGTCATCACATACAAAGAATTAAGCTAAAAAGAATCCAGTATCTTGACTTAAATTTCGCCGGCCAAGCTAGGTATGAAGTCACATCACATCTTTTTTTTTAACAAATATAATGCAATGACACTGGATACTCAGCTATGACACAAAGCTCTGTCTATAGTGAAGAAATATGAATACTAAATTTTAATTTAACTTTTTTAATTACATTTGTTCGATAAGTGGGTTGATGATTACTATATGTGTACCAACCATTTACTATATCCATGAACAACAAAAAAATATTACTTGACTTACAAGTCTCCCCTGAAGTATGGCCCGCT
Source organism: Drosophyllum lusitanicum (assembly GCA_032274825.1). Taxonomy (NCBI): domain Eukaryota; kingdom Viridiplantae; phylum Streptophyta; class Magnoliopsida; order Caryophyllales; family Drosophyllaceae; genus Drosophyllum; species Drosophyllum lusitanicum. The sequence continues at coordinate 16,386 of JAUEJL010052630.1, forward strand.
AAGAAACGAGCTAGAGAAAGTTCCTCCACCGTTAGGGAAAAGCGTAAGCAAGCATATGAGTCCGAGGATGAACCCCCAAGCGTACCTATTGTCGTCTAGAGGGGTGATTTCGTCTTTTGCAGGTATCTCTTCTCCACCTCTAAAAAATGTGGCAAAGAGCCCCCAAGCAAGACAGAGGACACTACCACTAAAACCACCAACAACTAATAGGAGAGAAGTAGCTATAGATAACAGGGCGGCTGTGCTCCTACCAAACATTGCTTGAGCTATCCGACCTCCTTCGAGCCGTCCACATGGCAACAGGTTCAATGACGTCACAACCATTCCTGCCTCATGTCGACTAGTTAGTTAACAAAATGACCAAAATACCATCAACAACGGTTTTTAGAAATGAACAATGTGGATCCCAGATCAATACCATTGATTTTTGTAACGATATTAAGACGCACGTAATGAAAACATTGCAGAGAGACTTACCTAGAAGCCCCGCAAAGGCAAGAGGATCCACGGGAACACCAACACCTTCCACAGCGTAAGGTAACACGTTGCCTAGATCGTCGGTGTATGGGCCGATAACAAATTGGATGAAGGAAAGCAATGGGTTATTGTAAAAGAATTGCGGTCTTATGTACCTGCATCATGAACATTCAGTCTATAATGAATGATCTTAAAACGCATAAGATGCTGCAAATTTGAGTCGACAACTATGATGACAGTAGAGTGGCCGTTTCGACCCATCTCTATATAAATGGGTCAATTGAGTTATATGATTTATCTCCAATGGTTAAAGGAAACATTTATTAGAAAAGGAAGGTGGCCGAATAGGTTGAAAGAAACTCATTCAGAACGTTATTAAACACATAAAACCTTCTTAATCAAATTTATTAATAAAACGTATAAGATTATAATTTGTAATTATACTTAAACATTCTTATTGATTAAAACCAGAATTTGCTTTTGGGTCAGTTCAACCTCACCTCACGCGTCCAATTTTGGCTCGTACTAAAATTACCCATTTTCACTACACAGCCAACCCACCCGTTTTGCAAGCCTATATGGCAGCAAAGACTTACAGAGCATTGTCTCCTCCATTGAAGCTGCCATCAGCAACAAAAGCAGCTAGTGCAAGTGCCAGTGATGTCAAATAAGCACTGGCTGTTCGTGCCACTGGGATATCAAAAAGAGCCTTTTTATTAGGCAGAAGAGACTCGTAATTATTCATAACTCCCAAGCATCCCGTCCAATTAGAGGGGACGAGAAATGATGGACTGAGTTTCACACCATAGCGTGCCGCTGTTACCCTAGTGGCTATCTGCATCACATGTGAAGGTTTGACCATTAAAATCAAGTTTAGCTCTTTTTAAAAGTCAAAATCGGTATGGTATTTGGTATGAAAGGTGAGATCACCACTTTCTTATTTGTTAAAGTCCTTATAAAATGCGATATATTCATAATCTTTTTCATGAAAACGCGAAGAAATGGTATAAATTTTCGAATGGAAAGTTAATGTTGTCAACCTATAAAGTCAAGTTTTCTAATGTTGGATAGAGAAGGGAAAAGCAGTACCTCTGAAACACCTAAAATGGTTAGAAAACCGCCAAAGAGTGGCACAACGTCCGCTAAGTAGTCATTAAAGGTTGCATCAGGCTTGAGAAAGAAGCCACTCATCAATGCAATCGTCCCAAAAGTGGTCACAGCCAAGGCCACTGCACTAACATAGCCCGATGGCGTGCTTAATTTGGTTAACTCAAATTGTAGATCAATCTCTGATTTTGGTTGAACCACACAAACCTTTTCACAGATGAAAGATAAGAAAGAAAAAATAAATCATTATGAGAAGTCTATAATGCATTCTGTGAAGAAGTGAGTCAAATGAAATCAAGAACATATGATCAGCAATCAAATTACCTGTTTTGCAATGTCATTAGTCTTTTCCTCCATGAACCACAAAACAACCTCCCTTCCAGCTGCTTCTGATAATTTCTGCTCCAATGTTGGGATCACTTCTTCAATGGGTCTTCTCAAATTTCCAATGAAAATCCCTCCATCACCAAATCTCCTAACATCCGTAGCAAAAAACGTAGTAAACCCGAAACAGCTTTTTAACTGCCATTGACATTATACAGTTGGATTAACATGTAGCATGCTGGACTTCATACTTGACTTTTGGAATCAAACATCGTATGTACTGTGTAAATCAAAACAATAATACATATTTTTAATAAAATCGTTTTGAGACAGCATTGTCGAATTTCCATGTTGAACCTGCTACCATTCAGCTAAACTTTCTATCTTTAGCTTTTTTCAAACTTAAACGATCCATTTTCAAGCCAATTAGTAGAAATTCACTTCTTGCAGCAAATTACTAGCTTGCATTACAAATCTGCATAAAGTTTCTATGGTTTTAAATGGTTTCAACTTTCAAGATAAATTAAACATCCTTTTATTGGAAATAAAAGAAAAGGTAAAAAAAAAAAGTATTCACCTTGTTGAGATCAAGAGCCTTGAAGCTCTCCTCTGCTTTCTCCAGCCTCTGTTTCTCTCTAGACAAATTATCACGAACCACTTGATTAAACAACCCCACAATTGGATTATCCTTGCTTCTTTCTCTATCGAGCTCTTTCAGCTTCCTGTCTGTTCGTTTTTTTTCAAGCTTAATCGCAGCCTCAATCGAAGGATTACCCATAAATTTCTTAAACTCCTCATCATTCTTCCAATCCAATTCTTGCTGTTCCTCGTTCCCTTCGCCTTCACCTCCGATTTCTTCGTTCAGTTTAGACTCTAAATGAGTTTCATCATTTTCGTGTTCAACCGAACCTACTGCTACAGCTGAATCTTCCCTTTCTTTCTCGGCTTTGACCGAAATCTCGAGTCTTTTGGGGTTTTGGAGTGTGAATGAAAGATAGGGTTTGTGATGAGATGGTTGTTTGAAGAAGGAATTGATGGGTATGAAGCGTGGGTTTTTGCTCGAACATGCGGGAATGAAGTTGGAGATTGTAAGACTGGCGGCCATTGTAGAAAGATTTGTTCAAGTGGTTGAGATGAGTATCGCACAGCAACTGGAACATGGTGGTGAAAGAATTAACGCAAAGTGATTTTGAATTGATCGGAGATTGATCTAGAAACTTAGAGAAAGGTTACAGGTGTATGCGTGAGGAACATCGGCAAGAAATGACAAGGCAGCACCATCCCCACACCCAATAGTTTTCAAATGTTGTGGTGCTCAAATGACCGTAACAATACTTGTAGCATTTAGGTATTCCAAATACTCATTTTTTTACATAAGACTCACCTCACCTGAAGGGCTTGGGTTACCCTCGGGTTCCTTTGGGAACACCCCGACACCCCCCCTCCCTTCGGGTTCGGGCTTCGGTTTCGTGCACCCGGTATTTTATTATTTTTTGTGTGTAACGGTTAGCTTTAAAAAAAATTTAACTCTTCCAACCCAACGGATATATATCCGTTTTGTGTATATATATTTATTCTCCTATAAGTACCAAACACTTTCATCTAATTCTTTTATCCAAAAAAATTTCAAACTTCCAACTCTTCCAACTCTCCCAATTTCTCATCAAACTTCTGTAAATACATAACCACCCCGCAACACTTTTTATCCAAAATTCTCCTCTAAATATGGCATCACCACCACATGCTTCATTAAGCGGTTCGTCGGATCTGTATCAACCGATGAGCAGCTCCGGCAGGAAGACGAAATTTTTATTGGGTTGATTCGAGAGGCGGAAAATATGCTTTTTGGAAGCACCGCGGAGTCGTCGAGTAGAATTATAAGCGGAAACATAAAAAGAGGTCGGGTAGCTGCAAACGAGTGGTTGTTAAATGACTATTTTGGCGATACCCTGTTTATCCAGCGGAGATGTTTAGACGGCGGTTCCGCATGAGCAGACGACTATTCGAACGAATCGTTAACGATCTAGAAGCAGAATACGAGTATTTTAGAGAGAATTGAGACGCGCGAGGGAAAAAAGGTTTTTCTACGATACAAAAGTGTACTTCTGCTATTCGGCAATTGGCGTACAGGGTAGCCACCGACTCCCTTGACGAGTACTTGAGGATGGAAGATAAAACATCACGGGATTGCCTACACAAATTCTGCAGTGGTATTATTTAGCTTTATGGTAGAGTTTATTTACGGAAACCTACTTATACCGATGTTCAGGAGTTATACACCGCGCATGAAGAATAC
>JAUEJL010052640.1:0-20580 GCA_032274825.1 Drosophyllum lusitanicum
TATGGGTGTTCCCGATGCTACCCGTTGAACCCAACACAACCCGAGGGGCTTCGGGCTAGGCCATACGGAAGGACTAAAGAAAATGAGGGGCCCGAACCAACCAAAAATGATTAACAAAACATCAGAATCATAATGTTGACTCCTAGGCTTTAAAAGTAACCAAACTTCTCTATAAACTTATAAAGACAAACTCAACAATTAGGATATTCGAGTGACACAATCAACAAAAATGATTAACATAACACAACGTTTGAATCAAAAACCTGATTTTTTTCATTACAGATTGACTATAGTGTGAATAAAGTCATAGATGTTGCGATAAACTTTCATGCTAATATAAAAGAAAATTATAAGTAAGATGAAACATAGAGAACTTTACCAAAGTTCTAGATACAAATCCCATAATTTTAGCATGAAAAGAGGTTCAAAAAAAGTTTCAATCTATATGATATAAACCCACTGTTTTAAGCAAAATAAACAATTACTTTATGATCCAGGTCAGCAACGAACGACTGAGATTAAAATCAAAGCAATGAAAAAGGTCAAATTTAGCTTCATCTTATTCACATAATCCTATGTTAGAACCGAAATCATTCACACTGTAATTTCATGAACTGGAGTTCTGTGGGTAGAAGATAATAATAATACAGTTAATTTCTTTATGGAAGACTAAGGACACTGATCTTCCCTACTCAAATACTTGTTAGAACCATGGATATGTCTCTTCCGTTTTATTGTTTTGAACATTTTCTCTTTAGGGGACACTTTACCCATTCTACTTGTTGTTTACTCTTTATACTGCTGAGTAACATTTGAACCAAAGGCGAAATCCAATTTACTGAAATTTAGTATAATCACATTAGATATCAATTAAAAATCTAACCTTTAATCATGTACATAAATCTAATTTAAAGATGGAGAAATGAAGATGAAAATCAGACACTAAAGGTGTAAAACTACTTCATGCAAGACTACAACTAAAAATCCTTATAGAGAACTACCATTAGAAGTCACCATTGGCTTTCGTCATGCAGTCATGTTGGTCACTTTACCAGTAACAGTAACAAACAACCAAAAACAAACTAAAATTAAAGCAAAAATGCACAATGATGACATTTCATACTACTTGGTTTCTATAGATACAGAGTTTATGCATCATGGAATCATTTTTAGTCAAAAACTTTTAAATTCTAAGTACAGAGTTTATGCATCATCGAGAATAGATCATTAGACGTGTATTATAAATAGTTATTTATATTAACACCAGCATGTTCTACTTTACAAATGTTTTCAAGAACCCTAAATCAAGGATGAAGATTCACATATTCAGATATGGATAGAAACCCTAACTCCATACAATCAAAAACAAAGAATCCAAAGGGATGCAAAAGGGGCTAGTTGGAGATTCAGAAAGAACTCCTAACCTCAAACACAAACAATCTAAAAGGATATAAAAAAGGTTACAGAGGATTATCTTGTCAATGGAGAGTAATTGCTTGCAAGAATGTTGAAGCTGCTGTCGTGAATAACACTTACATAACACACTACCGAATAATCGAAATCAGAATCAAAGAAGGACCCGTATGGTCTGTTGCCGTCGAATGAATAATCCAAATCAATCAAAGAAGGAACCGTATGATCTGTTGCAATCGAAGAGGCGTACGAAGGAAAGCGAAGCTGCCGAATGGAGGTTTTCGAGGGCAGTTCGTACACAGTAAGCTATAAACATGTATTGCATACGGTAGAACGGGTCTTTTGCAATGTAAAATTCTAGTAGAACATATGCTATGGGTTTAAATCGGGTTAGCGGAGGATCCGTATTTTTTACAAAGGTCCGCGTGCTTTCTTTAACCTTTTTTTAAGGCAACTGAAATTATAAATATATAAACCAAAAGATAACAGATATCTAAAACTCAGAAGTCAGAAGTCAGAACGAACTTATAAAAAAACTAACAGCAGCCCATCAATTCATGTATAAAACAAAAGACAATATGCAATTTACTACTAAAACACTTGATATTGGCCACCTACACCAATCTTCCCATATTATTTAAACCTTTACATCTGATTCTCAGCCATTAAAATAACTTAACTTGAATTTCTTAAAAAAAACGTCATCATCTTTCATCTTTTTTTAACCGTATAGAAATTTTAACTCCTAAAAGTCAAAATTAAATTGAAATTGCAATATAAATGGATTTTTCATATTTAATTTTACCAAAATGAACGGGTAAGATTGTCTAATAGAGATGATCCAAGGTAATCTTTTATTTATATTTGAAGATTAGAGATTAGTAGATTATTGAAACACTAGCAATCCTCGCAATCGCAAACTCAAATGCCGTAATAGCAAACTGTTGAAACTCGAAAGGATTCAATCCGTAATCGTAACTCTCAATCTCAAGAAACCAGTTAATCAAGTATGGAAGTGTTGAAACTCTCCATCAGTCAATTGTAAGATTCGTAACTCACAAAGCATCTCTTCAAATCTGTAATCTTATATTTTAACTCTCGTATATTGCATTGTGGTCTTGCGATTCTCTCGACCATCCAACTTCTATGGCAAATAAATTTGTTTCTCCCCTAATAAAAAGACATTCCCTCTAGGGGCCTCCCGTCCACGCCCCCACAGTTCCTTTTTAACCTTTTGGGCTAAAAAATTAGGCTTACATACCTACATATACATATAAAGCACATATAAATAATGGATTGCCCTGGGCGGTTGCACAACCAATGAGCCGGCCTCGACAAAAAAGCCCTATGTCATGTTTCTATTATTTGTGGATGAGTTGGGCATCAAGAATATTGCTCGTGTGATAACATCAAAAGCATGAGAGAATCCTCAAAACGTTCAAAGGCATCAATCATGAGTTAAGCGAGTATCGATCCAAACTTTACTTCGTGAGTTAGACACCATGAACATCAATGAAATAGATGGAGTTTGGGATCACATCACAAACATATAGTTATGACTTGTATCATCTTGTGGTTCGTTGATTACAAACATAAATTCATTGAATTTTTTCAAAACCCAGAACTAACTAGATATATACAATTAGAAGAAATTTAAATCTATTAAAAATTAGAAATTAATAATAGAACTTCTTTATAATCAAATTTGATTTTTTTTCATTTAATACAATTGGTATACGTGTTTACATAAATAACCACGAAAATATGTTGAAGTATCTACTAAATAATTTGAATAAATGTTTTAGTTAAAATATTTTAAGTATTAACAAACTAAATCACTTAAAAATGATATTTATTAAAACAACTCATTCCTAAGCTATTTGAGTAAGTAAAAAAGAATAATTGATAAAAAAAAGCTATCGAAATAGAAGGGTAACACTAATATATATTAAAAGTTAATTAAAAAGCATATATATCATATGTATATATCTCCTATTGGCCGGGAGATAATAATAAAAAAAGGTTGTATTCGAAACATTCTCACAATTAAAACACAATTCACCACATTGATCTAGCACTAATAACAAGCCCTAATCAATCATTCTTCTACAAACCCCACAATTTAATTTATGAAGTGATCATATATGGATGGATTTGGATTACTACGCATGCGATCCGCCATTGATTTGTTTCTTCTGCTCAATCACTTCTAACTTCTGTATGTAAGTCTCTTTTTTTTCCTTTTTTGGTTTTTCTTACGTTTCCTGACAGCTAGTTTTCTAAGGTGGATGTTTGGGTCACATCTTCTTTTCCCAAATAATGTAATAATATCTCTGACATTAAATTTGTGGATCATGCAGCATGTTTATAGGTGAGGCCTCAAAATAAAATTCTTTAAAGTTTATATCATCAAAAACCGTGCATACTTTTTAAACAAAGTAGAAAGAGTGTTCCAAATAAATTCTGGGTGGTAAGACCAGGCTGAAGTGATGGAGACAGCAGCCACAGGAGATGAGGTGGCGAGGTCGGTGAGCCAACGGTTGAGTTTATCGGCATCCAGTAGGAACTGGGCTTCAGTTAGCATCAAAGAGGCTTTCTCAGGAGCACATGGAGGTGATGCTTTTGAAAAACACGGGATACAAGATGATGAAGATGAACTCAAATTAGCTGCCATTGAAAGGCTTCCTACATATGAACGATCAAAAAAAGAAATCTTGCAGGATCAAGTTCATCATTATAATGCAAGAACCGAAACCACAAATATTGATCCTCCACATAAAAAGAAAATCATCGAGAGTGCGCTGAAACTTATCGAAGAAGACAATGAGAGTTTTCTTCTTCGTATTCGTGAAAGGATTGATAGGTGAATTCACTTAGATATTTTAAATGTGAATCTTTCTGAAATTATTTCGAGAATTTAAGTATAGGATGTTGTAAATTAACCAGGGTTGGGATTGAAATTCCAAAGATTGAAGTTCGTTACAAGAATCTATCGATCGAAGGAGATGTTTTCATAGGATCCCGAGCACTTCCCACTTTATTGAATGCCACACTTAATATCATAGAGGTTTGCCATTTGTGTTTCTAGATCTTCATTATGATATGATCGATATAATCATGTAAACTGAACATTTGTATTGAATTTATAGAAATTTGTTTTTCTTTGATTTGCTGTCAATAGGGATTTCTCCAAGTCATTAGAGTTGTTCCATCCAACAAAAAAATCCTCAACATATTGCAGGATGTGAGCGGAATCGTGAAACCATCGAGGTATACATTTTTGAAGCTCTTCTAATAGATTAAGGGGTGCCTGGTTTCGTATTTTGGTGATAATTCATTTTTATGTCATGGACATATTATTACAACTTCAAACAACTAAAACAGATCCAAAGATTTGATAATATGGTTTGGTTCTTATTACAAATACTGAGAGAAAATGGTGTCGATTTTCAGGATGACACTACTTCTTGGACCACCTAGCTCTGGGAAGACAACCTTCCTCAGGACACTTGCCGGAGTGCTAGAAAAGGATTTAAGAGTAACCGGAGAAGTTACTTATTGCGGTCATAAAATGTCTGATTTCATTCCTCAGAGAACTTGCACTTATATTAGCCAGCACGATGTTCACCATGGTGAGATGACGGTTCGCGAGACTTTTGATTTTGCTGCGCGTTGCCTTGGTGTAGGAACCAGTTACGATCTCCTGGTAGAACTGTTGAGACGCGAGAGAGTTGCAGGGATCACACCAGATCCTGATATTGATGGCTTCATGAAAGCTGCAGCTATGGCTGGACAAGAATCCAGTTTGGTTACAGACCATGTCCTCAAGGTTTACATCTCTTAAACCTTAGTTTCTTCATTCTTTATCTAAACTTACTAACAATCATAAGCCATTATCTAATAGATAATTACATGATCATATTAACGGTATCATGTATCCCAATTATTATCAACTGAGCTTATGGATTAATAGATTGGTTTAATGAAACTTACTTTTAAGGATATTTGGTTTTAGCGAACAATGTATAGTCAATGTCACATATATTACTGATAAATATCTAACAACAGATACTTGGATTAGATATATGTGCCAATATCATGGTGGGTAATGAGATGCGAAGAGGAATCTCTGGTGGGCAGAAGAAACGTGTCACTACTGGTATGCAATACGCACGTGATTGTACTTGCTTAAGCTTTTAGATGTTTTAACTAATAGATTGAAAGATCAACTAATTATTTGGTGATTTCAGGAGAAATGTTGGTAGGTTCTGCGAAAGTATTCTTCATGGATGAAATTTCGACCGGTTTGGATAGTTCAACCACTTATGATATTGTTAAACATATGAAAGAAATGGTTCATATAATGGATGCAACCATGATCATCTCCCTTTTACAACCTGCACCTGAAACATTTGAATTATTTGATGACATTATACTGATCTCCGAGGGTCAAATTGTGTACCAAGGCCCACGTGCACACGTTCTTGAGTTCTTTGAAAATGCCGGATTCAAATGCCCAAAAAGAAAAGGAGTTGCTGATTTTTTACAAGAAGTTACTTCAAGAAAAGATCAAGAGCAGTACTGGTTCAAGAAAGATGAACATTACCAATTCATCTCTGCAACTGAGTTCACAAAGCTGTTCACTAAGTCTCAACTCGGCCAGAATCTTTATACAGATCTTGAGACTCCTTATGACATTATCAACACCCATCCTGCCGCGTTGGTAAAACAAAAGTATGGTATTTCCAGTTTGGACCTTTTAAAAGCAAATTTAGCAAGAGAATGGTTGCTAATGAAGCGTAACGCCTTCTTATACATATTCAAGACGTTTCAGATTACAACAATGTCGATTATTGCGTTATCTGTGTTCTTTAGAACAACTATGAAAAGTGGCCAGCTTAAAGATGGTGGAAAGTATATGGGTGCATTGTTTTTTAGTCTTCTTAATGTGATGTTTAATGGTGCTGCCGAGCTTGCACTTACTGTTATGAGGCTTCCTGTGTTCTTTAAACAAAGAGATTCTTTGTTTTACCCTGCGTGGGCGTTTGCGATCCCTATTTGGCTTCTAAAGATCCCTATATCAGTCATTGAATCTGTGATATGGATATCTATAACATATTACACCATTGGGTTTGCGCCTTCTTTTGGTAGGTTTTTAAAACAGCTTTTGGCGTATATCTGTGTGCACCAAATGGCTTTGTGTCTTTTTCGATTCCTTGCTGCGATTGGAAGAATACAGGTGGTTGCAAGTGCTCTTGGTACCTTTACGTTGCTAATAATCTTTGTGCTAGGCGGATTCATTGTAGCAAAAGGTTTGTACCCTTAGTTTTTTCACCATTTATATACTATAATTAACATACAAATTGTAAACATTGTTATTTAGCTTACAAAAGTTGTAAGCTTTTTCTAGTTTTTTCAAACTTTAAACCACTATAAGTAGAAATAGTAGATTAATGTGTCTAGATGTTTCACATACAGATTAAAATGATTAGATAAAGGTGTTGGCAGTTGATACAGGCTATAGTCTCCCAAAAAGGAGTAGGAATATGTTTGAATCTTTTCCTGACACAATAGAAAGTGAATATATTGGTAAAACCTTAAATTAATTGATATCCACGTACTCTTTTTTAAAAATCTTGAATCTTGATGTATTTTCGACGTTATTTTATAAGTATGAGTAACTTGATAGAAGCTTACACATTTTCTCAAGCTGTGGAATAAATGCAGATTGCATATTTGTTGTAGTTATACATGTTGAATTTCAACATATGTGCACATTACTTACAGATGACATTGATCCATGGATGATTTGGGGTTATTACATTTCTCCTATGATGTATGGACAGAATGCCATTATGATCAATGAGTTTTTAGACGATAGATGGAACGTTGTAAGTTATATGGTAACTTACTAATTGATGTTAGCTTGAATTCCATCACTTTGATGTTTGTTAATTTAATTATGTAAACTACAGCCAAATCCTGATCCACGAATCAACGAACCAACGGTAGGAAAAGTTCTTCTTAGCTCCAGAGGCATGTTGACGACTGAATATATGTTTTGGATTTGTGTCGCTGCACTTGTTGGCTATTCCCTGATCCTTACCATCTTCTTTATTTTAGCATTGACGTATTTGAATCGTAAGTTTATTGTTTTCTTTTCTGTTTTCGATTGTCATTGGAAGTTCTTGATTTGATCTAACACATGCTAGACACAATGCAGCTCTTGGAAATTCAAGAACTATTGTTCCAAATGAAGATGAACAAAGATCAGCCAAGGGTCAAGGTTCTTGTTCTCTTGATGAAAAACTGAAATTAGTTTTCTAATTAGTAATGAAACCTTATTAATTAATTTCAGGTATAGAAATGGCAGGAAGAGAAGCTAAAAAGAAAGGAATGGTGCTTCCATTTCAGCCATTATCACTTGCATTTGATCATGTCAATTACTATGTAGATATGCCTGCTGTAAGTCCAATTCTTAATTATAAACATTCAATGATTATGCCACAGTAACGAAATAAAGATCAATCGGTTTGTGTATCAGGAAATGAAAGCTCAAGGATTATCAGAGGATCGTTTACAACTGCTGCAAGATGTCAGTGGTGCGTTCAGGCCAGGTGTTTTGACAGCGTTGGTTGGTGTTAGTGGTGCCGGAAAAACAACTTTGATGGATGTTTTAGCCGGAAGAAAGACCGGCGGGTACATTGAAGGGAACATCAGCATCTCTGGGTACCCTAAAAATCAAGAAACTTTTGCTCGTGTGAGCGGATATTGTGAACAAAACGATGTCCATTCTCCCCACGTTACAGTATACGAATCGCTTTTGTACTCTGCCTGGCTTCGTCTAGCTCCAGATGTAACTGATCGATCAAGACAGGTATAGATTTTCGAGTCTTGCAATTGGGGGTAAAAACTTTACACATAGTAAGTGAGATGTTTTTTTATATAATTATAAATGATTGCATTCTTAGAACATATATATAGCTATGCGCTTATAAATGTATACAGAAAAAAATATGTGCAAATCACAAATTTTGTGTGGTAACATAAGCCAATAAGGGTCTAATCTTATGCATTTTTTATGTGGTTTAGATATTTGTCGAGGAAGTTATGAACTTGGTTGAGTTGAATTCCGTAAGGGATTCACTAGTGGGGCTTCCAGGAGTAGACGGTCTCTCAACTGAACAACGAAAAAGGCTCACAATAGCGGTTGAGTTGGTGGCTAACCCTTCCATTATCTTTATGGACGAGCCCACATCAGGGCTCGATGCAAGGGCTGCAGCCATTGTAATGCGAACAGTCAGGAACACGGTTGATACTGGTAGAACTGTTGTCTGTACGATTCACCAGCCAAGCATCGACATTTTTGAAGCGTTTGATGAGGTTGACTAACTTGCCTTATTTCATCAGCATCTTCTCTTTCTATGTTATTTTTAAGTTGAAACTTGAAAATATGTTTTCTAAAAAAGAAACTGATTGTCATGCTACTAGCCCTTTTGAAACTTACAAACTTAATTGATTAGATTAATTTGTTGCAGCTATTATTGATGAAAAGAGGTGGTCAGGTCATTTATGCAGGAACTCTCGGACACCATTCACACCTACTAGTGGAATACTACCAAGTGAGTCTGCCCGTCCTTAATCACGATAACCACTTTTTACAAAGAAATTCTGATGGAAATTGGTTAATTGCGATGATTCTCGCCTTCCGGCTTGACAAGATATCTTCATTTTTTTATGTTTCTTCTCTGCATCATCATCTTCCTGTTTTTACTAACACGAAGACACTTTTCAGTCAGTCCCAGGGGTTACGAGGATAAAAGATGGTCAAAATCCGGCAACTTGGATGCTTGAAGTCAGTTCTTCCATGGTTGAAGCTCAACTTGGTGTTGATTTTGCAGCCATCTATGCTCAATCTGAACTTTATAGGTATGCATTTTATCCAAAATGTTACTTTTGAACCTAATTTTCTCTGTTTTGGATCAGATAAAGCCTGCATTTATCACACAGGAGGAACCAGGAACTCATCAAAGAGTTGAGCACACCAGCACTAGGGTCCCAGGACCTTTATTTTGCGACAAAATACTCCCAATCGTTTTTCACACAATGCAAAGCGTGTTTATGGAAACGACGACTTTCTTACTGGAGACATCCGCAGTACAATGCTGTTCGGTTCTTGATGACAACAGTGATTGGGATTATTTTTGGAGTAATTTTCTGGGACAAAGGCCAAAAAACGTAAGAACTAAATGTTTAGAAGTATCGTTTTGTATGTTATTCTGATAGGCTTTTGCCAACAGGAGTCGACAACAAGATTTGATGAACATGCTGGGCGCTATGTATGCTGCTGTCATGTTTCTTGGAGGAACAAATACATCTTCAGTTCAGGCTGTTGTGTCAGTAGAGAGGACAGTTTTCTATCGGGAAAAAGCCGCAGGGATGTATTCCTCACTTCCATATGCATTTTCTCAGGTACATATATTTATGGGAATTAATAATATATCCTTCTAAACTTAAGTTTAAATTAACAACCATAATTGCTCATCTTACTTGCAGGTGGTGATCGAGGTGATTTACGTCAGCATTCAAACTTTTATATACAGCCTTCTGCTGTTCTTGATGATCGGATTTGCTTGGTCAGCTAGCAAATTCTTGTGGTTCTATTTCTTCGTATGCATGTGCTTCATCTACTTCACATTATACGGGATGATGCTTGTGGCTCTCACTCCAAACTACCATATTGCTGCCATTACTATGTCCTTCTTCCTCAGCTTCTGGAACTTGTTTTCTGGCTTCCTAATCCCTAGAACGGTAATACCTTATTTTTTTGTGATTATATTAATGTCGCAATTTGCACTTGTAAAGAAAAATGTGACGATGAAAAGGATATTTGCAGCAACTTCCAATATGGTGGCAGTGGTATTACTGGGGATCTCCGGTGGCATGGACATTATACGGGCTTATTACATCGCAGGTAGGTGAAAATGAAGACCTGGTTGAAGTTCCTGGGGGTGGGACGATTCCGGTGAAGGAGTTCATTAAGGGTTACCTGGGATTCGAGTATGATTTTCTGCGGTATGTTGCAATGGCTCATATTGCTTGGGCAGTTCTCTTTTTCATCATCTTCGCCTGTGGTATCAAATTTCTTAACTTTCAAAGAAGATAGCTATTCATTAAGGGTTTCCCAGAGCAGCTTATATCTTTGTATCCCTTGTCCCTTTTGTTCTTTCATACTGTACAGATTTATTCATTTCAAATTTAATAACACTTGCGATAAATTTTTAATGAGAACTAATATTTTCTGTAGGTATGCAATAGTGATTTATGCTGAATCCAAAACTAATGCTACTCCTTGTTTTTCAACAGTATTGAATAAAGTAAACATAAATTTTACAATTTCTGGGGAATTTTTTTGTGATCACGACTTGAATAGCTAATTAAAAGCTCAGATTTTAAAACAGTAATGCCGAAATAACATAAAACCGAGATTCAACTTGTACAATAGATTTGTAAAAGACAACCAAAGAAATATGGAATTAGCAGGATGTAATAATATTATAAAGTTATAAACTAGTACCTTTTTCAACTAGTCCAAAACAAGCACAAGAAACAGATTAACACTCGTGATATGGTCCTTTTTACTCGGGTTTTACAGGAGCGTCGGCTAAGTCTTGAATTTCCTTCTTGCTCTTGATTGAACACTTCCTTTTGGTATCAATGTCGACTTTATCCAAATCTTCTGCAATACCCATGTACCCAAACAGCACTCGCTCAGCCTCTTTGTCTCCATTTCCATTTTCACCTTCCTCACGGTTGCTCTTGCTCTTGCTCTTACCCTTGCTGGAAGTGATTTGCTCGAGATGTTTTCTTCCATGCTTGATTTTTGCAAAATATTGATGGATCTTTTCCGCATCTTGTAACCCAGAAAACGTACCCAGAAATTTAACCAACATTATGCTGCAGTTTGCAGGTTTCCCAAGTATAACTTTACCACCACTTAAACCTATGCCTGACATCAGAGAAGCAAAAAAGAAACAGGTTTAAGAGTATTTGTTTTAGAACTTATTAAGTACGATCAAGTAACCAATTGTATAAAGTATTTAGACAAACTCTAGTTATTTAATGAACCTATATAAAATGAACAAAACAAATATTCTTGTATATTGCTGTAGTATTAAACATTATTATGATGAGGATGAAGTTCGGTTGTGGATATAGGTGTAGTTTAAGTGCGAGTTTGCCATTCAAAAAAAAGTTAAACATTATTATGACAAATTTATCTTTTGACAATTAAAAAAAACTGTTCATAAAATATTTGTCAAAAAATTCATTGAAAAAATCTAACGTATATAATTATTTTTATACTATTGCTAACAATTTATAACACGTGTAAAAAAGAGGGTAATTAGTCTTATATAAACGGTTTTAATGTGGTATGGATTATTTATTTGACCATAATAAACAAATAACCAGAATCATTTAACCCAGTCAACCAAAAAAAATAGTTATGATTCCGGTTGTAACAATCAGTTAACCAATTTGATAACACAAATCCAAACACCCCCTAAGCTTGTTTAAAATGTTCCAAGGATAGTAATATACCTCGAAGATATTGTCCAAGGGCCTCTACAGTTGTGGGTCCTTGGCCATTTGAATCATTGTTTAAGATAGAGGTGTTATGAACTATGACAACTGGAGGCCAGATTATAAGATCTTGTTTTTGAACCAGAGTTTCAGTGCTGGAAAGAGTCTCAGGATACCATCTAATAGTTTCTGCAGGAATAGCAGTGTTCCAACCTAACATAACACATATTGCCTTGAGGAGCCCTAAATGTTGAGCCCTCAACCCACCCTTGTGAGACATAAAAGCATGCATTGCTAACCGTTGAGTGTCTAAGAACTCTTTTGAGAGGCTGAAATAATGTAAAACAATTGCAAAGTGAGATTTGAGAATGAATAGTAGATAAAAACATGCATTTCAAACATAACAGAACTGCAATAAGCCAATTAGGAGGAAGAAACGTATTGGTCTGCAAACTCCCTTTAACTTATCAGAGTGGGCCCTACAGATGCGCAAATGGATGTTTACAAAAACCTAACTTGTTAATCACCCACTTTTTTCGTATGCAATGGACCCTGATTAGAACACTTGAATTACTTCACAATGTCTGTAACTAGTTCTGATCCACAGACATTATCTAAATCACAATGATCAAAAGTCATTGGAATCCTTTCCCCACTAAAAAAAGAAGTCATGATTAAAGCATACAAATTAGTTTCGACAACCCCCCCCCCCCCAAAAAGAAAAAAGTATTTTTTTTTTTCACTCCCAAACATGGTTCCCCATAGCAGAAATTCGCCTCTTAGTGTGCATGGCAAGGAAATTAAGAATCTCGACAATTTCAAAACTCTTCAAAAGAGAGATTTTTCTGCTACTGCTTTTTATTCATCAATGTGTTACTGCAATAGCTAGACCTTTCAGAGCTCACATCCCAGAAAAGTAGTATCAGGCTATCACATACTACTCTTCTCAGTAGGGATCCTATTAAATTATCCCAGAACAACTTAGCATGTGCAGGCCAGGGTATTAAATATCCAAATTTCCTGTTTTGCAAAACCTGGAAACCGATAAAATAAATGATAAGTACACTTCTTTAAGAATAACTGACGCCTCGAATAGCATACATCTCTTGTGAATGTTTACTTATATACTTCAATCCAGTGCAAAGAGCAGCCATTTCAAACAAAGTGCAAGGTTGCCCATCTAGGGCAAATCCAAACCTTCGAGGCTGATGACTTCCAAGTATATAAAATTTCAGAAAGTTCACATACTTTTACGAAACTTATACCATTAACCCATCCACCTTATGCACTGAGCTACACACCTAGTGCAAATCTAAGTTTTCTCTTTAGAATGAACTGTTCTTGGTCCATCTCCCGTGCCTAGCATGTTCTTTAGTAGTTAGTACCATTACCATAAATACTGGCTCGAAATTATCCTCTTAACAGATAGCTGCATATACCTAGTAGTTGTATGGGAGTCAACTTGGGGAATAAGTTGACCACTAGAAACACCCGCTTGGTTGCTGATGGTGCTACAACCCCACCCCACCCCACCCCAAACGAAAACAAAAAAGTTCTCCTTTTAAAAGGAAAAATAATCGAAATAATGACATTAGTAAGTTATCCTGAGCCAATAATGTGTAATGAATCATGGAATCCTCGAAGATCAGATAGTGAACGTATGACTATGATCACGGTGCAGATATAAAAATGAGAGTCCTGCATCAGTAAGTGAATAAAAAGTTCCACGATTATCAAGAAATTGTAAGGAGAAAGACAGACCTTCTGCCACAAACGATGCAGAATAAGCTACCAGCCTGTCCTTGCTCCATGTATCTTCTTCTTATACCTGGGTTCTCATTCAACTTTTTAGTGTAAGATAAGAAAAATTCATGTACCAGCTGCTTGAACTCTTCAGAGTCTTCATTTGGTTCTGACTTCCCATAACTTGCCCAATCTTCATACTGCTTGTTTTCACGTGGGTACATGTCAATCTTCTTGTCATGTTCACTTCTTATTGGTGCATTCTTCCATCTGGGAACAGTATTTCTTCTATTTGGATGGTATGATTTATACCCACCCCGACCACCAGATCTTGGATAACCTTTTACATACTTATCCTCGTATTTATATGACTTCACAGGATAATCATGCATATATTCCTCAGGATCATGAGATGAGAACCATTCATCACTATCCTTGTCTTCCCTTCTACTAAAGCCGTGAGCAGGGTCCCTTCTTTTAGCAAAATCTGAACCCCTGGAACCTTGATCTATCCACTCCTCATCACTGAAGTCTCGATTGTGTCTTCTACCAACAGTATCCAGTCTACCCGTCGTACTTCTAGAAGGAATCATGTTTTCTTCATCGTCCATTGTGTATTTCCTCTTCAGGTACCTACTTGATGAGTCGTATAGGAGAAGATCATGCCTGTCCATCTTATGGGTTCTTTCTGGTAGGCTAAGCCTTTCCGTGTCATATAGAAACCCTGGGGGGCTTCTCATTCGTTCCTTGTGAGATCCTGAACCTACATCCCGTTTAAAATCATAATCTACTCTAGAAAGTTCTCTTTCATGATCTTGTGTCATACCCATGTACGCCATTTCCTCTTCTCTTGAAATTTTCCTCCCAAGGCGGGAATGAATACTACCAGTATCCGGATACTGTGCATTCTCTCTTTTTCCAGCTGGTGATCTGCTCAAACCAATGCTGTCTGTGGCAGTTAAAGGGTGATGGTCCAATGATCTTCTACTGCTCATATTCCTGCGAGCAAAATCAGAAGTTTCTGCTTGCTGCGTAACATGATCCAACAAATCTGGTTTTAATATATCTCTATCATTGTAGTCAACTCTCTCATGCAAATATGTCCTTTGATAGATATCATCAGATGGATATAAATAGTCATCTCTTTCTCGTATTTGTGGTTGAAGACGTGACGAATCAAGATGCCCAGTTCTTGGGGAACTATATCTTCCCTCCCGATATCGTGCAATTTCATCATTGATATCAAGATCAGTGTCTCTACCAAGGTCCAAATGTTGCCTTTGTTCATATCTGGAGTGAGACAAAGGCTCTGGTACGTGTGTAGAGTTCAATGGAGGGTTGTCTCTAGGCAAAGGTATGCCACCTAGATAACCTAAATGGTCAACTCTTGACTTTCGAGGAGATATTCTTGCATAATCTTTAAAATGAGATGCACCCAAGGATTCCTTAGACCTGGATGCCGTCAAATTGGAATAAGAAGTATCCCTCTGGTAAGCCATACTTTTCTCCCCGTCCCCGTATTCTTTCATGGTTGAGTATTTATCAAATGAAAACGTACCTCGGCTGTCAGAGTATTGAACTCTTTCTTTACCGAGCTGATCTAAACCAATGTTCAATGATGATGATGTGAGATCCGCACCCCTTTCAGATTTGGAGATGGATCCCACATCTCCTGCTGACCTATACAGTCCCATAACTGCAGATTTCTGAGTATCTATTTCTCGCATCCCACTATCTAACATCCTACCCTCAAACTTGTCACCAATTATAGCTCTTCTGGAGGAACCACGGGCATAACCAAACTCATTCCTTGCAGGATAATCAACATCATCATGTTTCCTGTCCATATCATCGAAGAACTCGTACCTTGAACGCCGTTCTGGCGTCGGTAAATCTCTATCCATAACCCAATCGTCATTATAGAAAGGGCGTCCTCTTTTGGCCTCCATATAAGGCGGTGACCTAGACCGGACTCTTCTACTACCATCATCAACAAACCTCCTCCTTTCTAAGGAAGCACTCCTGCGACCAGCCAACACTCGCTCGGGGTACGCCGGACCATCCACTCTTCGGGGGCTCCAATTCCGCTTCGAGTGTGGCGATATCATTAAGTAATTATCTGGAGCAAGATCAGTGTTTCGACGACTCCGATCGAAATCTTCGTGTCTTCGAGATTGCATATCTTAGTCCCAAAAAACCCCAAATTGTAAACCCTTAAAAACCTAATTTCCGCTAATCAACTAAACGACTAAATACTTGATGGTTACGGATTACAGACTCATACATAAACAAAAAAAACCCTAAGTATTCAACCGAGAACAGAAGAAAATCAGAAGTTCTAAACCATCAAAACACACTGATATACATCTATCAAATTCAAACCTTTGTGAGCCGATCTTGCGCAGACATTGTTGTGTGATGTGTAAATGGCGTAGCTATTCATCCATTCTCCGGGGGATCATGTTTTGCAAAAGAGCTACAGTACACACTGTACGCCCCGCTATCTATGGAAGAAGCCGAGAGCCCGAGAGGCGAGAAGTTTGAGTAGCTAGGCTTTGAGATATGCTCGTAGGCCCATTTATGACAATTCTGGACTTATTTATAGAGACAGTTTAATTGTTTGACTTGGTTAAAACTAGTTTTTCCTATTGTTTCATTTAAAATTCAGTTTAAGTTTTATTGTTTTTTATGAGCTTTATTTCTCTAAAATGTATTAAACTATATCTTAAATGTTAATGTGTATATCTATCTTTCAAAAATGTTATTGTGTGTATCAAACTTTCAAAAAATATGTTATTGTGTGTATTAAACTTCCTATTATATGTACTAAACTTATACTTTTTTGATTTTTTATGTAATCAAAATACATACAATAATAATAAATTAAAAGTTTAATACACACTAACATTTTTGAAAAATGAATACACACATTAACATTTGGGGTATAGTTTAATACTTTTGAAGTAAACCTTTTTTAAATGGTGTAAGTCTAAAGTTTTGTTTGGTACTCCTTTAATTCATGACGTTTTGTTTTTGTTTGGATTTGTATCCTTCTATTTATCTTTTAACCTGTTAAACATGTTATTTTGTTTATTTTTTACCTTACTTTTTTTGTAATTTTTTCGTGAATATCTAGAAAATGACGATTGACGATCTCTTGATGGAGTTAAAAAAACACAAAATCTATAGAAGAAAAACGATGAATATCTTGATCTCGACTTCATCTTTCAAACAAACTAGAAAAACTAAAACCAATTTACGTACACATACACGCACACTTGGAAATCGACTAGCTTTATAGAAGAACGAAAACCAACATAAAGATGAAAAGATCTTCAAAGATTGATGATGAAGATGAACACACATGGACACATGTAATGGTCTTCATCTTCAGTCTAGTTATATATGATCGATTTACATAAGATAACCAAACTCAAAGATGAAACTTGGAAATCGAACAAAGCATAGAAGTTGATGTAGCATGGAAAATGTTAAATATTTTATAAAATATTGATATCTAGAATATATATACTTTTTAATGGTAATGGTATTTTATAGAAAAATTATATTTTATAAAAATAAATGAATTCAAAAGGTATTGTTTTTATAATAAGTGCTCTTTCGCCAATTCTTGCATACAAACTTCAAGTGAAATATTTAGAAGTGTCAGTTTCTAAAAATGTATTTAGGTTGTTATATTTTACTATTGTATATTCCGAGCTCTCTAACTTATCATTTAATATACTGAATTTACCTAACTTACTACTTGATGTATCATACAAACCTATTGTATATATTGCGGGTAATTTTATATATTTAGATTTATTTTCGATCTTATATTATTATTATTATTATTATCATTATAATTATTATAATTATTATTATTATTATTATTCAAGTTTTAAGATATGAAATTTGGAAAAATAGAAGATTGAACATTCACTTTTATCTTCATCCAAAAGATCTTTAAGGTGATGAAGATGGACCAAAATCGCAAATGGAAGAAGTAGATGAATCGGATGGAAAAAACCCTAAAGTTACATTCTTAACCAAACCTTTAACTCTTTAATGGTGATGAAGAACCAAAATACACATTATTAATTGAGGAAGCACACCGATTTGACGGATACGAGGAACCCAAAATCAAAGCTACTTATCAAATAAAACTCAGAACTCAAACCATCAATTGATGAATATGAATATAAACTCGGGATAGAAATCCTAATCGCCAAATCAAAACAGTCACCCTAAAAATCGTACTTTGTAATCGTTGCAATCACAACAACCCTAATCGCCTCAAATATATATGAATTCGAAATAGATGTAAAGATGAACTCGAAATAGATGAGCACCAATGGGCAATGGGGATGAAATCAACGAAGAGCCTAAAGCATGAATTAGGATAAACGGGATCGGTGAAATCTTTGGCCACTACCATTTGATTTGGGATCAATTTAGATTTTAATAAAAAAAACAACTTATAACTAAATGGTATATGGACATCTATTTCCTATACAACCATTGGTTTGATTTTACAAATACGGAAACAAGGTCCACTGATTTGATGTTATAATTTATAATAATAATAATCATAATTAAAAATAATATTTGAATTGTTTTTTATAAGAAAAAACCATGTCATCATTCACAATCATCGTCACTTGAGTGCATAAAATGGTAAATTTGCTAAGTTCAAATACTTAAATGGTAGTTTTTGAAGTTGAGTATATACAATAGCAAAAGATAACAATTTTAATATAATTTCGTAAACTAAACCCATATTTTGAATTAAGTTAGAGATCAGTGTATGTAATACAAGGACTATTTTAAAAAAAGATAATGAATAATAAATTAAAAGAAGACATCAAATAATCAAGAGATTTAACTTAAGTAAGAAACAAAAGGTAGTTATAATAAAAAAAATAATAAACATCTTCAAAAATATGTAAAAGAAATTTAATTCAATTTCTTCGATTTTATTGGTGTGGAATTTACTACAACCTAAAACTAGTTAACTAATTAGATCTAGGTTAATAAGAAGCAAAAACAGTTGAGGAAAAAGTGCGAGATGAAAGGATGAGATTTTTTTAGATAAAATATATCATATTCACAAAATAAAAAGTTCTAGGATGTGATCTATAAATCACTTCTTTTGATTTGTACTTTATTAAGACATTTTAAACTATTTAAATCCCAGTTAAACTTAATTTTCATATTTAGTTAAACTTAATTTTCATATTTAGTATTAGGAAATGATCAATCTATGTACCAAATTGTTTAGGGTTTTACTTTTATCTTATCAATTTAGTATGTAACATCAAATTTTGAGGTCACCATCCATCTAATCAAATATTGTTTTACATATTACATTAATTTTAATAAGTTACCTATTTAAATAGTAAATATAACTTTCAACATTATTAATTAGATTATAATCATTATATAAACATGTGAAAGAACACATAAACTTTATGTTATTATAAATATATCTACCTTTTATTATTGGGCAAATTGTATTAAAAAATAATTAAATTTTTCTTAGTTGTCATTATATACAATTAACTTTATTTTCTTAAAAATAATACAATCAACTTTCATAATCCTCACATTGTATGATACTTGTTGTATACCATGTAAGTTATGACAAAGTTCATTGTATACAATGGTAACTAAACAACAGACACATAAAAAAGTTGTTTGCATACAATGAGAGAATTATGAAAGTTAATTGAATTATTTTTAAAATTTTAAAGTTGGTTATATACAATGATAACTAAGACAAAGTTCATTACATTTTCATACAATTTGCCCTTCTTATTTTTATTAAGTGATCTAAATACAGATACAATGATGTATGCAATTACTAAAGACTCAAAATTACTAAATTATATCTTTTCAAAACAGTTTTGAATATTCTCATCATCCTATTTCTCATGTCTTAAAGTTTGTAATGTAGTAAAGTTTATTTATTTAGAATGGATTTATTTCAATGCTTTTGTTAGGCTTAGTATATTGTACTGAAATTGTATATATGGTCAGATTATTGAATATTTGTACTTCACTTTGATCAATTATTAAACGTTTCTCTATCATTAATGTTGTGTTATGCTTAATTATACGTTAAATATTTAAAGTTTTTTAAAAATTCCCCGTAGGGTGATTCAGTTAGTATATGTTAAGGACAAGAATATATCACCCAAAAAAAAAACATGACTACATTGAATTATAATTTCAATGTTCACTTATATTCTGCAGAAATTAACAAAGGAATCTTTATACAACCTATTTTTCAATATTATTATTTTTAAATAGTCATAAGTAATATATATTAAACTAAAAAACACCTTGAAGTCATAGATACTTGCTGTTATCAATTAAATGGAATGTCTTGTACATCTAGCTCACCAACACATATTTCAATCTATTCTGTTTTAATTTTTTTATTCACTGCGCCTCCTATCTAGCTTCATATATATATATATATATATATATATATATATACTAGCATGATACCCGCGCAATACGGCGACAATGAATATTTTCTACTCATTAACATTTCTATTTTCAAGACGTAGGGTGTATGATATTCATGTAATACGGTGACAGCGAATAATTTTCGTTTGTTGACATGTCTATTTTCTTTATCTTTTTTTCATTTCATTTACTTTTTTGTTCTCCACAATTGAAAAAAAAAGTTATGAAAATATTTTTTAATAGTTAAATTAATTTGTATTGGCTTTGACTTTCAAAATTTTTTTATTGCCTTTGATTTTCTTAAATATGTAAAGTTTAGTTATTAAAATGAAATATAAGAATCTTATTAACTATATCTAATAGTTA
>JAUEJL010052651.1:0-20579 GCA_032274825.1 Drosophyllum lusitanicum
GGAATAATTGACAGGCACTCTGATTAGAATTGTGACGAGCCGTAGTTTTGTAATACTTGTATTTTGAATTGGAAAACGGTTTTGTATAATCCGTTGTATTATATTGTATACTGGTTCGCTTCCGCAGTGTATTTAAAATGAAAATTTTATGTGTGAAAATACGGTGTTACAGGCATGGCCTTCAGTCCAATCGCCAAGTTTCCCCTCCCCTGTTTCGCGATCGGCACTTGGCACAGCCAGGTTTGGCGATTGCTAGGCCTTAGCGATTGCTAAGTTGTGAAGACTGTCACCTGGCGATTGCCATGTGACGTTTGATTAGTTTCGTCATTCGAATTTCCTTTTAGAGTGTTCGTTGATTCGTTTAGGTTCCTCGGTAAACTTTTTGATGGTTCACCCGGTTTCTATTTTAGGGACTTCAAGTGAGTTCAGTTGCCATTCTAAAACCAAGTACAAAGACAAAACCATTTTTGAAAGATTTTATTAATTTTAACTTGATAGATTCTATGATGACTATTTGAATACTTGAATGATACGACTTGATGGGATATGCATGTATACTTGATTAGATATTTGTATTTACATGTTACGGTTGATTCACGAATGTTATATGCATGATTGGACTTAGTCACTTAGAGGGTGGGGGTAAACATCTTATATGATTTTATACAATTACGGGCCTATTAGGATTATTATACCCTTTTAGGATAAGGTGCTATCCATATGAGTCACCTGGTTTTCAAGACAACCCGTGTGACAAGTGGTGTGCAGGTACTTAGGTACCTGTGGACTAGAGTCATGTATGACCGTGCAGGTGAGGTCATATGCTGAACATCACCAGGTGTAAGGAGGGGATGGGTGGTTGACCTCCATTTGTACTTACGCTCTAGACGACACCGCAAGGTACTTGTACCTTGCATAGTCGGAGTAGCGAAAACAGTGTTCAGAGTGTACTTGTGTATAAATTGAGAGTAGCTAATCAATTGGTACATGGGTTGCCTGGCCTGTAAGTAGTTGGTACATGGGTTGCCTCGCCATTAGGAATACCTTATTGAAACACGATTATGAATATGATTTGACTATGATTACGATTACAACATTGATTATGATCATGGTGTCATTATATGATATAAATGATTTGCTATGTTAAACATTTGAACCATTAAGTATTATATGATTGCGGGAATCCTGGTTCGGGTCAAATATATGATGGGTCGGGTGTGGTTATTTATTTATTAACATATTCGATTTAAGATTAAAGTTTTCATGATTTTGGTATTCTAACTCTTATTAACTTACGATGCTTAAGCTGAAACATATTTCTTGAAATATGTCTTGTACTCGTGCAGGTGGCTTATGAGTATGTGCTTGTGAGAGTGGGTCCTTTAGGTAGAATGACTTCATAGATTGGATACCACTGGAACATTCGTTTGCTTATTAATTTTGGTTTGAACCTTGTAACAGATTTTGATTACGATTCATGGTGGTGACACTGTGATTTAACAATTTTGAAACCTGTTGCAGGCTTTTAGCACTTATTATGCGTTTAAGTTTTAGACTTCTGTTGCTATTTATTAGGTAGTTTTGAAAAGTTTTTGTTAATTGTGAATTTTGAGAAATCACGGTGTTACACCCTAAACTTATTGCAAAAGTCGGTTGTCAACATGGATGAATTGATTTAGATGAATGCATCTTCTAAACACAGATTGATTAACATGTGGATTCAAGTAATTCAGAAACTGATTCAAAAAAATTTATTTGAACCATCGGCAGAACGCTAAATAGTAGACTGACGAATCCTAAATTCAAAGAGCCCTAATCCTTTATAGAGTCAATTTCAAAGATGGAACACAAATCAAAATTCTTGTGAACCCAAATCAGAAGCCGATTTTGAAGATGAACCGTAGATTCACATGAAGATGAAGGAGTTGGTACTTCCCAAATCTTAAAGTGAAGCGCTACTTTCCAATTCTAAAATATGAACCACAAATACCAGATTGTATGAACGAATCGCGTAAGTTTGAATAGATTATATGAACAAATCACGTCATTTGGGCCTTGAACAAATGGAATGAAAATCTTGAATGTTTTGGAACTAAAAATGGAATAGAAATGGAAAAAAAATTATGCAATTATTTGTAATGAAAAATAAAATGGGAAGTTTACGAGAAAGTGAAAAACGTCGTCGGATCGAGAAAACTTCCCCGAATTCTAGCTTTGATAAGATTTTACTTGCAGTTAAATGGGTGTGACCTTCTACAGCGGATCATCTTGCACACAATAAACTAAAATTGAAAGTTGGTTACATTTTAGTACAAAATAAAATTGTTCACATAAAATGAAATTTTTTGCAAAGTTTGATGTATTTTTACATGCTTTGCCCTTAAGGATATGATTTTAATCCTTTAAATTTTATTTTATGTAATATTTATAGATAAATAACATAATGAAAGGTTGTCAAATTATTATAACAATATTAACAAGAAAAAACTATAATATAAATGGCGGATTAACCCGTTAACGTAGCTACAGCGGGCCGGGCCGTATATGGACCCTTGGGAGAAACACCCAGGCTGCTGACTGCTAGTGCTGCTTTAAGCGTTTACTGCACCAGGCTATAAGTGGGCCAATAAAACGCTTTGAGTTGGACCAGAGTCTTGCCACAACTTACTTTGTTATAATCCCCCTTTAAGTTATATAACTTTGTATGTATTATATTATGCCTAATTTCAAAACTAAATATTGCTAATAAATTTTTATTTATTATGTTTTTTAAGTTATGATCGACATAGAGAGGCATAAAATATATGCGTCGGCTCATAAAATGCTTTGACTTTATGTTTTTGTAAACTAGAAGAAAATTAAGGTATAGGCTTCTTAGGGATATAAATAAAATAATAAATAAATATAGTGAGGGTGATGATATGGATAAATATGCCTTCACCCTCTATGTTTTCTTGTGTATATAATTGATTTAGAAAGATAGAATTAGAGATGTGACGCGATATGAGAAAAGAGAATGAGAGTGATGATTTGACTGCCTAAACAAAGAGAGTGTAGTTACCAAAACCATATAGATGATCGTTGTACTATATTCATACATGAAAAGTACAATCTTACACTGATTGATTTCTGGTTTACAAGGTCATATATCTTAACACATGCCTAACCAATTTAGTCCATCACGTCGAAAACGTAAAATGTAACTCGTACATATTCATTAAACATGTTAGTCGTGTCTATCTGTTTATGATTTAAGGTAGGGATGAGTGCGGTTCCCAAACCGAACCGAAACCGAAAATGCCTCAAAGTAAGAACCAAGGACCGAACCGTTTGTTCCTACTCAGTTCCGGTTCTGTCAATTCCGGGTAAAAAACCGAAGGCGATGGAATCGAAAACCAAAATAAGAAAAATATAGGAACCAAGAACTGACCCGAAAGTGTATAAATCGATCCGGTTCGGTTCGGGACAAACAAGTTTTTTTTTTTACATTTCTAATTTAAAGGGCTCCTTGAAGGCTTATATATGTAACTTAATGTTTTATAAAGTCAAAAGGTTAAGTTTGTGAGTAACCCTCGATCAAAATAATTGTTTAAGGAGTTGTTAGTATTTAAAGGTTCTATATTTCACTATGAATAGAATTACAAAATAATAAGATGAACTTATTATGTCTAAATTTAAGGTTTTGTAAAGTCAAAAGCTTGAGTTTAAACCATACATAGGTATTTTTGTAAAGATTCAAAAATAGTGTAACTAGGACACTTGTAACATTCGAATCCTAAAAAAAGTACAAACAATATTTTATGAGAGAAGTATCGATTTCAAATAATAATAATAATAATAATAATGGAAAACAACAATACTAGGTAGGATAGCGACGGTTGGTGTGGAAGCATTCAACAACAGTGGCAAAACTAAGACAAGGTGCAGTAATTATAATGTTGTGAGTTTGATACTAAGATAAACCACTTATATATGGGCCTACAAGGAAATAATACACCCAAGAATATTATCCATTGCCATGTTGGTTTGAAAGCCCAAATAGACTTCTTCACACGTAAACTTACGTATACCAAATGAAAATGACGAATTAAAAATATGACTTTTTTTTATTACTAATTTGTAACCCTCTGTTATACACAACATAATCCACGTCACTTGAATATTTGTTGGAGGGTTTAAGAGTGTGGTGTGTGAACCATTCTTATTACGATTATCGCGAGAACTAATCTTGGCCATTGATTAATTTAAATCAATGGCCAATAAAAATGACGGCTCAAAATGATGCATTAATGGCTCAATAATTATACATTAATGAGGGTTATTTTGAAAAAATAAGCCTCGCTTTTTAATGATGTCTCAACCAGACGCAATTCACGGTTGGAAATATATATAAAAGACCAAAATACACCTATTAATGGTGGTTACAAATGGCACTCGCGGTCATCGTAATAAGAACAGTTCTCAAATGATCTTTTCTTTATATATATATATATATATAATATTCATCTATTATTTTTTATTTAATAAACTCTTAGATAGGGGTGAACATGGTACCGGACCGGTACCCATTTTACCAAATACCGAATTTGATTTAAAGACGGTACCGAATACTGTACCGAATATTCATATACGGTACCGGTACCGACTACCTATTTTACGTAATTGGTTCGGTACTAGTCCCGAATACCGAGTCCCGAGTACCGATTTAGCAATATTTCAAGTATCGAGTACCGGACCGAAAACTCTAATTCGGTACCGGTACCGGTACCGGTTCCGGTACGGTGCCGGAACGTTTCGGTACTTCTGATACCCATGCTTACCCATACTCTTTGATAACACATACCATTCTTTAATTAGGTGATTCTAGGTGTGCGTGGTAGTGAGTATGTTGTGCGAAGGCGGCAGGTTGTGAGGAGCAAGAATTAAGGGAACCAAAATCCATAAATCGACAACAACAGTGATGAGTTGCAGCTGTAACGGCTATGCCGATCTAGTTGATTAGGCAAAGCGCTGTATATGGAGAAATGGGGGAGTAGTAAACCGATAAGTGATATATTAGTTTTCATTTGGGTTTTAAGTAAATTTTGGGACCATTTTACCCATTTTAAACTAAAAATAGCATTTTAGTTGTATTCATATATGAATCAAACATGAATGGTGTAAATTGGTTCTCTTAATGTACTTAAGTTTTCAAATTGATGTGTAGAAACAGGTAAGCAAGGGGTGTTTCAGGTTACCTAAAGGACATCAAGTTTTGACTTATATATAAGCGGTCTAATTAGTATACCTATAGTTGTGTCCAAAACACCACCTAACGATCGACCCATGCATGAAACTAGAACTATTGACCTCTTTCGTGAAGGACAAATACTCTACCTTGTAGGTCATTGATAGGTGTATGTGTATGTGTCTACATATGCACAAGTATTTATTATTTGTTATAATCAGCTAAATAATCATGTTTCCTAAGTAATCGTAAAAGTTGATTTCTTTTCTCCCATCAAGAATAATTATATTTATGGTTTTCCACTTTTTCTTTGGGAAAAAGTGAGCAAATTTTCATAGGATAATAAAGTATTGTCTAAAATTATCACTTTGTTGACTATATTTTTATATGTTAAAATCTGTTAATTATAATTTCCAAAATAAGCAAATATATATAGTAATTCTAATGTAAAAAGAATAATTATCGTTTTTTAAACAATTAAACAAATTAACACCTGTGTAATTCTAGACCTTTGTAGAAAAAAATATATTATTTGATAGGACAAAAAAGTCTTAATAACCTAATCTCACTTTTCTGTTAACTTCAATTTTTTCGTAAAACTTTAAAAAATTATAATTACTTAAGTCGTCACATTTTAAAATAGCAATTTTTAAAGTTTTACTAAATTCTTCAATTTATCCTTCTACTAATTATTTGAACTACGTACGAAGAAAATTGTCCGTTATGAAAGAAGAGAATTACTTGATTTCGTACGCAATGATTTAATAGATGTTAAAAAAGGCGGGGTTAATAGATATAAGTATTAAGTAGAAGGATATTGATGTAATTGGATTATTTGTAAGGATATATATGTAATTTTAAAGTTTTAGAAGGGTATATATATATGCAAGGAGGGGGAATTGGACGGCTAATAGGGGAGAGTTCATTTGAGAACCATTATTATTGTGAGAATCGCGAGAACCAATCTTAGCCGTTCAATTTGTAAGTGGAATTCATGGATGAAAAGCGTGAGGGGATTGATTGTGGCAAGGTGTATGTAATGAATTCATGGGTGGGCAATCCAATTGAAGGAGGGGGAATTGGACGGCTAAGATTGGTTCTTGCGGTTCTCGCAATAAATATGGTTCTCAAATGAACTTTTCACTATATATATATATATATAGGGAATAATTCATTTGAGAACCATTCATAATGCGAGTACCATTTGTAATCATCATTAATGCTTATTAATAGCGGTATTTTGGTCTTTTATATATTTTCCCAACTGTGAATTGCGTCCGGGTGGACCGTCATTAAAGAGCGAGGCTTGATTTTTCGAAAATACTCCTCATTAATGAGCCGTCATTTTTATTGGCCACTGATTTATTTTAATTAAGGGCCAGGATTGATTTTCGTGGTACTCGCATTAAGAGCGGTTCTCAAATGAACCCTCCCCTATATATAATAAAATAATTTGGAAATATATTAGCTATTATAATAAAGAATTATGATGAAAGCTACTTTATCCCTTTATCATTACATTATCTGAATATATGAACATTAAATTTTAATATGTTATAACCATGCATGCTTGTTTCCAACTTAACCCCAACTTGATTGAGGTAGAAAATTAGAGTTGATTTTATTTTGGATCAAATATATTCAAATTAATCTCTAAGATCGCTTGACATGTAAATCCAGAGTAGTCAACTTTTTAGGAACAGTGAAAATGGTAAGTTGTAAAAATTTGTAAAAATGACAACTCTATTAAACTTCTTTCTTATCATGCAAATTTAATGATGCTAGTCTTTTGGACGAGGGTTATTACATTCGTTTCACATGATAATATTAATGTTTTGCTGGGTGTTATCCTTTTATTTGTGTATACATTTGAGTTAATAAATGTATGTAGAACAAGTTGAGTGAAATTGATCTTATTTGTAAGTGCAGGACTGGAAATGGTAGTATAAGTGCTTCTGGAGGTGATGGTTTTGGTGGTGGGGGTGGAGGAAGAATTTCCACTGATATATTTAGCAGACATGAAGAACCGAAAATCTACGTTCATGGTAGGGTTGCTGCAAATTTTTTTGTGTTTTAATTAATTAATTGAAGTAAATCATAACCTCGTTTTGGATGTGTTTGTATTTTTTCTCTTTCCCGCTCTGCTTCTTGTTTGGATTCATGATCCGTATGCACTTAGAGAATCATTTAGACACATATATGTGTGTATCTATTATATGTAACATATGGTTTATGTATTTGGTGAATAAGAACACTAGTATGGTATCAATGATAATGTATTGAGATGACAGCTATACGAGTATCTTAATACATTCATGGCATTCCCTTTAAGTGTATCTATCTTGTGAATACTAGTTCAAGTTTGCATATATTTGTAAACATATGGCTAATTTGATAAAGTTAAAACAGATAAACAAATCCTTATATTTTACTCAACATGTCTAATTTGGTAATGTTTTTATTTTAGTTCACATGTAGCCTTAGTAACTGGCAACATATGGTATTCACTAATTAATGATATTTCCATAATAAAAAAACTGTTCATAGCTAAATATCTCTAAAAGTAGGAACTGTGAGAGATGATTTAGTATGTTTGATCTGATTATTAATTTACGGTTAAGTTAAGCATCGAGAGTACCTACCTCCTGAAAGTAAGACAGTTTGGAAAGACTGATGTTTTTTTAAAGCTGGGTAATTAGTATTTTGTCAAGATTTCTGTTAGTTTTAGTAAACATGTTATTAGATGTTTTTTTTTAAATTTTTTTGCAGGTGGTAATAGTGTAGGATGTCCATCAAATGCGGGTGCTGCAGGGACTTTTTATGATGCTGTAACCCGAAGCCTTACTGTTGATAATTTCAACATGACAACTGACACGGACACAATTCTTATGGAGAGCACGTATCAGCCTCTTATGACAAATATATTTATCCAAAATTTTGCGAAGGTTTCTGTTCCTTTGCTTTGGAGTCGTGTCCAGGTCAGCGAATATAAGTCTTCTCTTTCTTTCTCTTTTTGAAATTTATCTATTTTTATTATATTATTTATTATTATATGTTGCTACACTTAGGTTCAAGGGCAAATTAGTGTCCTGGATGGAGGTATCTTGAGCTTTGGGTTAGCACATTATGCTTTGTCAGAATTCGAGGTAGTGGGAGAAGAGCTGCTGATGAGTGATTCTGTAATCAAGGCAAGCAATATATTTCTTATTTATTTCATTTACATTTCCTATTAAATTATATGAAAGTTTAGAAAATGTTTGAGTGAAAAGAAACCCACTTTATACAAGAAAAATGCTGCATAGATTTTGGGCTCATCACAAAGGACATAACTCAAGCCCATAGAGGAAATAAGTCACACTAATTCTTACTAGTTGGGGTTGACTGTTAAATGTTAACTATATTCTGCCTTGTATACAACTGATTCCTGAGATTTCGTACAGAGATCTTTATATTGTCTTTAGTGTCATGCCTTCTACTGAGACTGAGTTAATATTTATTATTTTTGTGTGATTTTTGTTTTATCCAGAAATAGTATACATGCTTCCTAAACTTCTTAGATGTTGGTAAGTATAGTTGTCAATTCATAAATCCAGGAAGAAGTGTTGTAATAATTTGGTGGTTGACGAATTGTGAATCAATTGGCTTGTGGATTATTGGATTTAATTAACTGTTTTTCTAGAATTATTGGATTTAATCAACGTGTTGTACATATTTCCATGCTCTAATTCTTTTTATTATCACTGTAAACACTAGTTATGTCTACAAACTTTGCAATTAAAAGCATTAGTAACAGTAAAAATGTTCTCAAGGTGCTCAAATGACTTATATTGACTATACACTCGTTTGAGGGAGAAATTTTGGTATTTTCAGGTTTATGGCGCTCTTCGTATGACTGTAAAAATGTTCTTGATGTGGAATTCACAATTGCTTATTGAAGTTGAGGGTGACAAGAATGTGCAAAATTCCTTTCTTGAGGCTAGCAATCTTATTGTTCTCAAGGTGCTCACAAAACTATTTATGTTTAATGTTATGTTGCCCATGATTTTTGAACTTTCATGTCACTGACCACTTTTTTGTTTTCTTAGGAATCTTCTATTATACACTCAAATGCTAATCTTGGGGTTCATGGGCAAGGTTTATTAAACTTGTCAGGCCCAGGTGATCGTATCGAAGCACAACGTTTGGTTCTGTCCTTGTTTTATGGTGTCAATGTTAGTGTCTCTATCTTCTGCTGTGACCTGATTGTTATATTTGCTGAAACTTTCTAAATCGTATTATTAAAAAACGTTAAAGAGTATTATTATAATAATTTAGTTTTGTAATCATATTTAACACAGAATTATATATAAAATAGTAAAAGGATATAATTAGTGTTTGCATGTTGGGCCAATGCGACCTATTTGGACCCACATCAACATGTATTAACCCAGTCCTGCTACCTCTATGGCTCTAATTGCCTAATTGGCATGCAGAGGAGTAACAAAACAGTGATGATAGTTGTCTAAGTTATACTTACATGACTTTTGTGCACTCTTTATTTGTTCACATATATTTACACGTGTTTTCTATATTGACTGATATTTGCTTCAATAACTATACTTCCACATTTTCTTGTTTAAAGGTGGGTCCGGGATCGATTTTACGTGGGCCCTTGGAAAATGCCACAGCTAATACTGTGTAAGTGTGTTTTTGTTCTGTCACAATATCTTACTCCAATGCGCTTCATTATTTGTTTACTGATAGTATTGTTATTGTTCTGCTTAATATGTTAGGACGCCGAAACTGAATTGTAACTCTCAACAATGTCCAGACGAATTACTGAATCCACCTGATGATTGCAATATGAACGCTTCATTGTCCTTTACCCTTCAGGTAATTGATTCTAGAATTAATGAATGCCATGAGATCAATATATATTTTTCACTATATTGTCAAAATTTTAATATTTGTTCTTCAGATATGCCGTGTTGAAGATATCCTGGTTCAAGGCCTTGTAAAAGGGTCTGTTGTGAATTTCCATAGGGCAAGGAGTATTAGGGTTGATTCTACTGGGATAATTAGCACGTCAAAGATGGGTAAACTCACTCACCAACAGAGTAATGTATTTACAGGACAACGTGTCACAGGTCAAAAGTCAAAACCGGGGGAGGGGGGGGGGGACCCACAATTCATTGTGATATATTTCTCCTAGATTTTACAACTAATTAATGTTCCAGATATGATTAAAAGAAATTATATAAGTACACTGATAACCTAATTCTGAAATGAAACAATTTAGGAGGTTCTATACATTTTGGACGGATTTTGACCCATTCAACATGTTTCCATTGTAAACATCTTTTCTTTAAATTCTACGCATTTAACACGTTAGAGGCAAAGTATAACCCAAATCAACTGTTTATCCATAAATGGTTCAAAATCATTACCTCTAGTAAAATGATATTAAAACTTTAATAAATATATTTGTATCCTAACAGGTTGCGAAGTAGGTATCGGGAGGGGGAAAGTATTGAGTGTTGGTGTTGGCAGTGGTGGTGGTTATGGTGGTATTGGTGGTTATGGTTGTTATAACGGGACCTGCGTTGACGGTGGTGTTCCATATGGTGATGCCAATTTGCCTTGTTTTTTGGGTAGTGGAGGCGGAAATGATATCATCACTGAATCAACTGCTGGTGGTGGTGTTTTAGGTATGTTTACCTTGCCTATACAAATTTTTTGATACTGTAAAAAGCTTATATACTGATTATTATTCATAATAAGCAAAGTAATTGTTCTGCTTTGCACGTCTGCAGTGATTGGTTCATTAGAACATCCACTGTCAAGTTTATCTGTTGATGGTTCATTAAGAGCTGATGGAGGGAGTTATGCGGAAACCGCTGTGAAAAACCATCATGGTATCGTTGATTGGAATCAAGGCTCTGGGGGAGGATCTGGTGGAACTATTCTTGTTTTCTTGAATGCTTTGACTGTCGGTGAGTCTGGAGTTGTTTCAAGTGGTGGTGGTCGAGGGGGTCCAAATGGCGGTGGTGGCGGCGGTGGTGGAAGAATTCATTTTCATTGGTCACACATAACAACAGGCGATGTTTATCAACCTGTTGCTACTGTTAAGGGAAACATCTCTACTTGGTTCGTTTTGACCACTTTTAACATTTTAACATTTTCATCCTGTCTTATATGATGTCAGAAGAAATAAGACGTGAATTTTCTCTAACTTATAAATGTTTGATTTTTTTTCAATATAGGGGAGGGCTGAGTGGAAACGAACGTGGTGCTGGGGAAATTGGTACAATCACTGGAAAATCTTGTCCGAAAGGGCTTTATGGCACATTTTGTGTGGTATGCTGACCTTATGCCGAACGGTCTTTTCAATTTTATTTTGAGCTTCGTACTTCATGGTTAAAAGAAACAATGTTTATAATTTTTGTTGGGTTTTCATGTTTCGGAACAGGAATGCCCTGTTGGTACTTACAAAAATGTTACAGGATCTGATAAGGAACTTTGTTTTGAGTGCCCAGCTAATGAGCTTCCCCATCGTGCATACTATATTAATGTCCGAGGTATTGAGTCACAGCTGACAAATTCACTTAGTTTATAAAAACAAAACTGTTATTCCTTTTTTCATTTCTTGTATTCATCTTATGTTATTCGGTCCATTTTTAATGATACAACGTTGACCATTTGTTATAGGGGGTACTGCTGAAACTCCATGTCCCTACAAATGCATTTCGGACAAATATCATATGCCAAATTGTTACACTGCTCTTGAAGAGTTAATGGACACTTTTGGTGGGCCTTGGCTATTTGGGCTTCTTCTATTGGGCCTTCTTATTCTATTAGCATTAGTGCTTAGTGTTGCAAGAATGAAATTTGTAGGATTTGATGAGTCAACAGGGCCTGCTCCAACACTAGGCTCTCAGATAGATCACTCATTTCCTTTTTTAGAGTCTCTAAATGAGGTTAATTTTTTGCTTATTGCGACTTTACTTCCATATAACAAAATGTCTCCTCTTTTTCTCTTCGTAATTATGTCCTTTGTGGTCATTTTTTTTTAATTTTATCCTTTGGATTGCAGGTTTTGGAAACAAACAGAGTGGAAGAGTCTCAAGGTCATGTGCATAGGATGTACTTTATGGGACAAAATACTTTTAGGGAACCTTGGCATCTTCCTCACACACCTCCAGAGCAAGTGATGGATATTGTGTAAATAACCATTCTTTCCCTGTTCCCTTCATTCTTCTGTGGTCTTTGAATAAAGGTGGCACTTTTAACTAATTGGCTCATGAGTAGGTCTAAATCGAGTTATGTTTTGTATCTAATGGGCCCATTAAAAAACAATCTAAAAAGGAAGCCACCTAAAGTGTATTTTTTAATCATTAAACCTCCTGAATAATTTTAATTAAGGGAAAATAATTAGAGGTTGTGTTGAAATAATACAATACTTAATAATCATACTTGATTTTAACTGTTTAACACTTAACAGGAAAAATTAGAAAATTTGGACAAAACGTGTTTTAGGTCATCCAACTAACCCGTTTTGACCAACACAAAATTTTGACCTGTTACTCATCTCACTTGATCCCCGTATTGTCACCTTTGTCCTACAGTGCATTGTTTAATAATATCAGGTTTTTCTTTAGATGAAAATGTCTAATGTCTATGGAGATGATCTATACTTAATGACATGTTATTTATGCACCAATATTATTGTAAGAGTATTCGATTGAACATGCAGGTATGAGGGTGCATTTAACAGATTTGTGGAAGATATTAATGCTTTAGCTACTTATCAATGGTGGGAAGGATCAATTCATAGCATTCTTTTTTTTCTTGCTTATCCTCTTGCATGGTCATGGCAACAATGGAGGCAAAAATTGAAGTTGCAAAGATTACGTGAGTTTGTTAGGTCTGAGTATGACCATGCTTGCTTGCGATCCTGTCGATCGCGTGCTCTCTATGAAGGCCTTAAGGTATTTTCATTCTCTAAAAATACTAACTATATAAATAATTAAGTAACTTTTGTAATTATATTATGATGTTAACAATATATTATGCTCTTAACCAAGATAAAAATATGTATATGTTTTGTGGAAAAAGACTTAAAATTTCTAACTATAATTATGTAATATTGTAGGTAGCTGCAACATCTGATCTAATGCTAGCATATGTCGACTTCTTTCTTGGTGGTGACGAGAAAAGAAGTGATCTTCCTCCTCGTCTTCATCAAAGATTCCCGTTGTCTCTTTTGTTTGGAGGTGATGGAAGTTACATGGCTCCTTTCTCACTTCACAGTGACAACATTGTTACAAGTCTCATGAATCAGGTGATTATTCTTATAGTATGTGTGGATAATCATCTTGGAAATTAATTATAATTCTGTTTTTGAAATTAATTATCTTGTTATTTTCAGTCTGTTCCTCCAACTACTTGGTATCGATTTGTAGCTGGTTTAAATGCACAACTGAGGTTGGTTCGAAAAGGTCGTCTTAGGGTAATGTTTCGTTCAGTTATCACGTGGATTGAAACGTATGCTAATCCGACTTTAAAAATTTATGGTGTACACGTTGACCTTGCGTTCTTTCAAGCTACAAGTGGCAATAATCATCAATATGGAATTTTGGTATCTTCGCTGCGGGTTGATGAAGCTACTAGAAGGGGACAATTGACTAGGTAAGTGTTTATACTTGGATTATTGACCTTTATGCCTATTGCTTGAGGTGGCAGATGGGCGGGACAGCCGGGTTGGGTAACGGGTCAAAATGGGTCTAGTTAACACCTTTTTTCGCAAACTTTGTAATTCTTTTTAGAAATGATCTGTGTAGTATAATTTTTTGAATAAATTGATTTAGAAGGTTGTATACTTGAATTTTTGGGTGACTTTCAACCCATTTGACCTGTCTAGTCAGCTTTTTTTTCCTTATCCACTTGATTCATTAGAGTAAATGGGTTGATATTGCCATGTGTGGTATTCATCAGATATTCTTGCTACCAGCGTACTTACCTCTTCCTTTTCGTTTCAACAGTAATAATGATAGTGCCTTTCATGAAGATCCAGCTCATGATTCAGGAGAACTTAAGGCTTCAAATCAAATACATGGGAATACCAACGATAACATCGCACAAAAAAAGAGTTATGGTAGAGTATTAGATATCAACAATTTGAAAGCGCTTAAGGAAAAAAGAGAAATATTATTTCCTCTCTCCTTTATAATCCATAACACCAAACCTCTTGGCCACCAGGTAACTTCTAATTCCTTTATCTTCTTTAATCTTTATGCAGAAGCATATACTTGTTTTAGTGCTTGTAAAAATCAGCATAGAGATGGCAAGATGGGCGGGTTGGGTAATGGGTCAAAACAAGTTTGGTTTGAAACAATAGATCATTTTAGTATGGGTCAAGAAGGTTTTTTTTATCGTCTTTAGTGCATAATTGATATAAATTGGTTTCAATTTCTGAACAAAAGCCATCAATGGTTGGTGCAGGATCTTGTTGGTTTGGTGATCTCAATGCTACTGTTAGGAGATGTTAGCCTTGTTTTGCTTACATTGCTGCAGTTGTATTCGTTTTCTTTAGCACATGTGTTATTGGTTCTATTCATTTTACCACTTGGGTTATTACTTCCTTTTCCTGCTGGTATCAATGCTCTGTTTAGCCAAGGACCCAGACGATCTGCTGGGCTGGCTCGTATATATGCTCTCTGGAACATAATGTCTTTAGTCAATGTGGTAAGTCCATGGTCAAAGCCAAACATTATCAAATCATATATCTTGAGATTGAGATGATTCAAAAAATTTTGTTGTCGACAGGTGGTTGCTTTTATCTGTGGTTATGCTCATTACGCCACTCAGGCCAGTAAAACAGTTTCAGATGTCCAGCCCTGGACCATGTGAGTACATTTTAACGTTGATCAAGTTCTAATACTAGTTTTAATCATGGTTGTATTAACAAGAGCACACACCTATGCATGGCTCAATTGCTTGCTACCCAAAGTTTTCACATATTTAGCTTACGGCACCTTTAGAGGTGACAATTTCGACACATTTACTTGAAAAAAGATCTTTTTTTTTTGTTTTTCCCAGAACTCCATTGGCTCAAATAGGTTTGTAACTTTAGAAAGTTAGCAAATGGAAACGGGTCCAAAAAGAAGACTTTCTTCCAAAAACGCTTCTCTTTCTAGTCGATTAATAATTAGTGTGAGAAATGTGATTACAAATGTTAGATTATTAATTATCTATTTTAATAATGATCAAACTATTGAGTTAAAATGATTTAAATGGTTTTATGCATTGAAAACATATTTTGGTGATTTTTTATTTGTTTGAATGTTGACCCATTAGCTGACTCATTCAATTTTACTGATTTGACTTACTAAGACGAAACATCGCCTGGATGGCACATTTGTAAGAACATGTGTTGAAATTATTACCTCTAGTTTTTTAAAAAATATGCCTTATTAATCATGTTTATTACATGAATTATTTTATAAAATTGCAAAAAGTTTGGACAAGAAAATGCTGGCAGGACATGGCTGGTTTTGGCACGTTTGAAAACCATTACCAGTTTTTGCGAGTTACCTGGTTTACCCATTGTGTCCTATTTAGACACTGATAATTAAGGCCGCAAATGAGCTGATCTGAGCTTGAGCTTGGCTTGACTACACTCAAGCTTGGTTCCAGAGGATTCAAGATTGGCTCAAGCTTGGATTTTTTATGTAAAAAAATTTATAACCAAACGTGCTTTAAAAAGGGAAAATTTAACCATAATGAAATTAAATACTAACATCACTTGCAGATCCGGCACACACACACACACACACACACACACACATATATATATATATATATATATATATAAAATGAAACTCGAAAAGATTGAGAACGTTGGAACAACCTTGAGCTTTACTCATTATATATTCCTATCCCATTATTATGCTCCAACTCAAACTTGCTAAAAGATCGACTGATGTCTGAAACAAGCTCAAGTTGTTGATTAAAGCTCGACGTGTGTAACTATCTTCTCACATGTTGGTTTGTTAATGCAGGGAGGAAAGCGAGTGGTGGATTTTTCCAGTTGCACTGGTTTTGTGTAAATGTATCCAATCAAGATTCATAAATTGGCATATCGCAAACTTGGAGATTCAAGATCGCTCATTATACAGTAGCGACACTGCCGTGTTTTGGCAATCATCATAGTTGTAGGTGTCGAGATGAGCATCTCCATTTTTGGCTAGTCATTGTAGCGTAGGCCGAGTCATGTCATAGATAAAAGGAAAAATGTAGAGTAAAAGAATGCTCGTAAGGTTATACCTCACTGTATATAAATAATTCCGGGTAATTTGTTATGATTTTTACATGTTTAAGTCGTTACAAATTAATCCCAATAACTTATGAAAATGCAGGATCCTTAGAAACAAAATAAAAGCAAAATCAATAATTGTATTATCGTATTTTAATAGCCTTTTTAAAGTTATATTTGGTAAAATTATTATAAACGTGTAATTGTATTATCTACATGTTTTTTTATATTAATTTCTATATACTTTAATTTCAACTAAATACAATTTGTAGCTGATAGGTTATAATAAACTAGAACGAGTTATAAGGGCAAATGACCGAGAAATGTAACATAAAAATGTAACGTTAACTTGACAATTGATGTTGTGGGGTGACAATATGACCATACCTTTTGCTCTAGCATAGTCTTTTCAAATTAAAGAAAGTGAGGAAAGAAAAGGGACTGGAAGCCAAGTGAAACATTTCATTTTAAATTATCTCAATTCTGAGAGGGAGCCTGGCTGCATTTAACAAGAGAAATTTATATTTTTTGTTTTTTATGAAAAATAGGAAAAAATAGAAAAGTGGAGAGCTTTAAAAATAGAATTTTTCTATTTTTATGTTCTTTTTTTAGAAAAATGTGTAAGTAAAAAAGTTTTCTAGTTCTTGGTTTTCTTTAAAAAAATCTGAAAATATAAAGAATCATTTTGGAAATTAACGTAGCCTAAACTTCCGGTTCATCTCCTTTCTTCTATTCATAACAATTCTTCGAATAATTTTCTTTCCAAACTCGAATCATTTCATAAAAAATCCGGAGAACAAAAGTGTTAGGGTTTGGAAAAGCAAAAGATGGCTACGTATGTAGGAAGGAGTGACGAGTGTGACTGTCGCCGACACGAGTTTCAGGTTTAGAATATAGTTAATTATATCGTTGGTCACTTATTTCACATTTTGTCTTTATGATTTAAAATTATGCTAGTAGTCTTTTATATAAAAACTTGTTACACCCATGATCTTTTAATTAACAATAAAATTGTCTTTTCTCTTAAAAAAACTCAACCCCCACCCATCCCTCTTCCCATGTCTTCATTCTTCAACACCTCTCTCTCTCTCTCTCTCTTAAAAAATCCCTCATTAACCATTACTTTAGTTTGATGTTGTAATTCTTTTGGCAATCAAAAAAAGACCTCCCATCATCAAGAAATATGCCGGCTGCTGATCTATGATATGTACTTCCAACATGAGCTTCAAATTTACTTGATAAAAATAACTCACCACAACAATCACATTTCATCACAAATCTCCCCTTTTGCCAAAATCTCATATTTTTTTGTTACCATACTCCACTTTCGAACCCTGCAACACGATATTCTTTTCGATTAGCAACAAAAGCACGCATCTTCGACACGTAAATGCAGCCACCTCCACTTTTCGTATACGTTTCTTGGGCTTAAAATCAATCACATTCTTGGTGAATTCAATTGTTTATATAAGATCTTGAAGCTTTTTACCCTCAGCATTTTCATTTACAGAAATTCCCAAGTCATTTTCATCAATAACACACTTCCAAGGTACATGTTTTAAAGCATAGGTTACAATTCTCCAATACACAAGCAAACCCACTCATAAACTTAGAAGGAGACCACACAAATATTTCCACACCCAACAATCATTTACAAGTTACAACCTCAAGCAGGGGCCCATCCAAAACTTTACAACCTCATTTTGGCAACCTGCTAACTCTTTTTTCTTTCCAAAATTTACCCCTGCACTTTGTACAACCACTTGAAGCAATCAAAACAAAGACTGTGATTTCTCACTCATGATCATTTTGGTGTCACTACTAGCTGTGGCTCCTTTCTTAATTAATTCATATTGTGGCTGCCAATCTAATACCTTTAGATCTAAATTCATGAAACGTTGCTAAGAATCCTACAAGTGTGGATTTTGGCAAACTCTTCCTTTTCGATCTGTGTTTGTATGTTGAGAGAAGTTAAGCTCGTAGAAGGTCTTGCGACGATTATTACTCGAACACTCTTATCATTTTTCTCTGGTTTCGCTTCTGTTTCTTTAAATTCTTGGATTTCAGAATTACCACTTTCAACATTATGATTGAAATCAACTTGGTGTTTAAATTTTAATGAGATCTTGACAGGCTATTCTGAGGGTGAAGATTGAAGTTGCGGGAAGGGATAGGTGGGAAATTGGATTTTCAAGTGACACTACAATCTTACTTCTAAGACAAACTTATCAGTTAGAGTTAACCGGCCATTGACTAAAGGATCATGATAACAAGTTTCCGTATAAATGACCATCAATGTAATATTGCATTTTAAAGAACTAAGGAGTTGTTTGTTTGTTGTTGAATAGACATTGAAGTTCAACATTCAGCGCATTTGATTGGCGCCTATGAATGAAGATAGTGTTGAATAATACAGAAGAACACTACTAAATCATTCAACCTTAAACTACATTTTGAATCATTAAGTACCAAGTATTTTGCCATAATACTCTTGCTTTAGACGTTGTTTTGTTAATCATTCATATCTTATAATCTTATCTTATAATATAATAAATTACTATTAAGGTTAAAATGTTACTTTGCATCATTCGAATGGTTCATTTAGAACATTTATCAATCAGCATATCAGATTCAAAAACAGCTTTTGAATTATTTAGATCATATAATTATTCAATGCTTAATCATTTTATTTTAACGACTACTAAATGTAAAATAAGTACATAATTAAAGCACCAACCAATAGTAAAATAAGTACATGGCTAGAGGGCTTCGCTTCCGTATTTAGGGGATGTTTGTTTTAGCTTATGTTTTGGCTTTTTTTTAGCTTATTAGCTTATTTTTTGAGCTTATGAGAAATTTAGCTTATTAGCTTAAGTGTATAAACTTATCTTTAGTAAATATAAGTCAATTTTGATAAGCCAAATGAAAACAATTTTTTTTCTCCAATGGGCTTATCTTTGCATATTTACATATATACCCGTATCTTTTTTTCCTTTTTCAATACATTCTTTTTCTTAAATGTAAATATGTCTTTTTTAGTCATACAATAATAAACTAAAACAACACTTTCTTATAAATAACCTATTAACTTATAAGTTATAAGTTAATCAAAATATTTTTTCACTAATTAACAAAAAAAACGTTTAAATTAAAAAACTAATAAGCAAAAGCTTGCCCCACTGGAATTCTAGTCAACGGTTATGGAATTTTTTTCACAAATAATACTGTTAACAAAAAAATTAACAAAACTAAGTTGGAAAAAAATCTTTTATCAAGAACAATATAACCGGGATTTGAACTTCCGGTTTTTAATTAAAGTTGGCATTTGAGCTTCCGATTTTATCAAGAAATAGTATGTGTGGCAGAATGGAGTCAAAGATAAAACCGGGATTTAAGTTGCCGATTTTACCTTCAAAACCCTAATTTTTTTTGTATTATATAAACCCATTGTGTGTTATTTTTCGTAATCCTTCAATTTTTTTCAAACTCCTTTCAAATTTTTTTCAACTCGTTCAACCTTTCAAATTTTTAACTATTTACAAAATTGTTTTTGTATGAAGAACTATGAATGATG
The DNA here is from genome assembly GCA_032274825.1 of Drosophyllum lusitanicum. NCBI lineage: Eukaryota > Viridiplantae > Streptophyta > Magnoliopsida > Caryophyllales > Drosophyllaceae > Drosophyllum > Drosophyllum lusitanicum. The sequence continues at coordinate 20,095 of JAUEJL010052651.1, forward strand.
TTTGTGGACATCAACATTTTTGGCGAATTCGTTCTGAAAATTAGATATCTTATGATCCAGATTATTGTTGTTAGTGTTTTTATAATTTTATAAATCTGTAGTTATTATTTTTATCTTACTAACATGTAAATAGTTAACACTTTGTGTTTTTGAACAACAGAGTTTGATGATGTTTACACATAAAAAATTATTCACTATGGTCATTTTGTCACTACACCTACTCATGTATAGAAGACAACGTTCATAACTATCATTCATAAATAACTTGATAAATGACCTTACAACATAGATTTAAAATTTTAAAATATACCTAAAACATGACTAGTTCAAAAAATTTAAGAATGAGTGTTTGGGCATGTGGTTATGTTATGACCAGTTTGCTTGCATAATCCGCACCTTCTTACAATGGGCTCATTTGGATCACGGGCGTCCATTTCGTTACGTATTCTACGTGCCCGTCTCCTACCTCTACCTGTTGAAAGTCT